>JAQQZY010029492.1:0-11373 GCA_030068375.1 Ostorhinchus rueppellii | reverse complement strand
TCAAAATTAATCGTTTGAATAATTGTGATTTCAATATTGACCAAAATAATCGTGATATTGATTTTTTTCCATAATCAAAAAGCCCAACCTTATATTTGCATATTGTAAAAACTATCATGCACATTTTCTTGTGTCTACAAGAGCTACAAAAAGCTTCACTGTTTAGTTGTTCTTATGTAAATTTTGATGTTATTTCGATCATAATTATCTTCAGTGTTCTGCTCATAGAGTTACTAATGGCTCAGTCAAGTTTCTTTCATCTTTTTGTCTTTTACACAGTTGTCACTTATCATTTTGATTTTGTTAAATAAGGATTCACATCACAAACATTCTTATTTCAGCTTTTTTGCATCACTTTTTCAGGCTTCATCATCTTTTTACAACATTTACATCCCCTTACTACATGTTTGTTCAGTTACATCCTACAGGAATAACTTGAACCTTCTCTCCTGGTTTTCCTCAGCCCCCCCCCCGGACCAATTCCAGCCCTTTAACTTGTATAAAATAATGATGTGACAGCTGTATATGCTAACATTTACACAGTTGTTAAAACCACTTAGTTGCCTTAAATACGACTGTTAATTAACTGTGATTGGTGTTAGCTTTGTGAGTTTTTCCTCTGTTCCAGCCTCTTGGTGAATGTTTAGTTCAGTTTATTCACAAACAAAATGTCAAATGAAATGTAAAGGGCATTTGAAAAAACTGCCACCCAGAATAGTGTTTGAAAGAAAGAGCTTTGATATCAGACAGCCAAAATCCAAAACTCCACTCTTCAAAAAGGCGGTGAACAAACCCAGGGGTGAAGCTGTGGTGGATCTGACTGGGACTGTGGCAGCTCAGACCAGCAGGTCTTTTCTAATGAGTATTAGTGGAGCTTGTTTAAGATGGACCATGAGCCTGAGTGATTAGAGTGCTTGTGATTAAAAATTTACTTGTGGGCATCTCGGCTCACTGCAGAGAACTGAGGCTATGTGTGTGTGTGGTGTTTGCATTTGCATTCGTAATGTGTGGATAGGAGCCCATGCGAGATTAATGCCCCATGTTAACAAACCTCTGGACTGACCCTGGTTAGCTTTGTATTAGCACACACACATACCACGCACACACACTCCACTTGATCCCCCAGTGGGTTAGGGCTGAATACGTACCGACTTCATGCGATGCAATATTATGCACACGTTTATACCCAAACACACTCTGAACACCAGCCAACCTTCAGCCACTGTGATGCATGCATTAGAGGATCGGTGCAGTTTGTGCTCATTGTGGTTTGTGATTAAATTGATTTTGATACACACTGTTGTGTTGCACTTAAATACCACCACCGTCCTAGAGGAGGGATGTAACAAAGAACAAGTACCTCATTACTGTAGTTTAGTAGAGTTTCTATATCTGGAGTTATCTGTACTTTAATCTTTAGGATTTATTCTTCTGACCGCTTCCTTTTAGTACCTACTTTTTAACACCTATCTGCTGGGGGGGGCTGTAAACGGGGGGTAAACATGACAAATTCATGGGGCCCAGCATTTGTGGGGGGCCCATAGAGCAGTGGAGGGGGTCCAGGGGATACAGGTTAGAAGTTATGAAACTTTTGTGTAAGATCCCAGGGTTCTCCCCAGAAATTTATAGTATCCTACCCCCCTCACGCTAAAACCTCAAAATAGATGGAACGCCACGAGATTTCAAACAAAACACAACATGGTGGTGGAAATTTGAGTGCATACCTGCTAACCCGATGCATTTCGGTAGATTTTATCAAAATTATCAGGGGAAAATAGAAAAAAACGCCCAAAATTTGAAAAAGAGTATAGTGGCGCTGAGCTAGCAGTATCATTGTTCCATCGTCTGGGGAGAACCCTGGATCCGTATGTAAGAGAGGCTTAGAAGTTGGAAGTCAAATGTTGAAAGAATGCTAAGTTTCATTTTCAGTTTCACGCTAGCATAAGTGATCATGGACTGCACCCTCACATATATGCCTCTCCCCCCATGATACTGAATATTACGAAGGGTCCACAACGTTTACATTTAATGGGGCCCATAATTGGTACTGGCGCCCCTGTCTATCTGTATTTTATCGTCACTGGTTTCAAAACTGGCTAAATAACACATAAAAACACAAAAAGACAGTAACAAGACCTAACTAGACAAAAAACTAGGTGATGTAAGGACTTGGAAATTCTGTACAACTACAAAAACAACTGGATAACTGAGAAAAGGTGTCATTTTTAGTAATGCCACTGCCATTGAAAACTGTTTCACACCCTGGAATGAAGTTAATGCTCAGTATTTTTTTTTAGTAGTTTATGATTTGAAGTTAGAAAGACTTAATAATCTCTGCTTTTTGACTTCTGTCTTGTACTTTGTAACTGTTGCTGCAGTGAAATAGATGAATAAATATCTACTTTTACCAGACTTTATATTTGTTTGCTTGGCTGCACAGGAGACACAAATGCTGTAATATTTCAGATTAGAGGTTTTCAGAAACACAAAGGTGTGCAAAATTTAAAATGACGTCATGTAGTGTGTTGTTGGTTATTAACCCCTTAATACCTGATTTTTTTCTTTCAAGTAGATGCTACAATAAGTGGAGATTGTCAATTTGACTATAGCACATGAAATAGGTAAAGTTTTGGGTATGTTGCATATTTGTTACTGTCAGCATTAAGGGGTGAAGGATTCAAGCACTTCAAGGATTTTTATAATAATAATAATAATAATAATAATGGATTAGATCTTTATAGCACTTTTCAAGTCACCCAGAACACCTTACATTATTGATCCATTATTCATTCACTCTCACATTCTCCCTCTGGTGGTGGTAAACTACATTTGTAGCCACAGCTGCCCTGGGGTAGGCAGCCATTTCGCACCTACGGCCCCTCCAACCACCACCGAACATTCATACGCATTCATACACCAGTGTGAGTGGCACTGGTTTATGATTTTTATTGTCATATCAACACACATTTACACATTAGATGGCATTAAATTTGGTACTAGAGGTCACAGATTTAGCCCAATAAAATCTATATATACGTGAAAATATTTTTGCAAAATTATAAAAATAAAGGGAAAAAAAGCCCCAATATATAAAAACACTTTGGCTTGTGCAAAATGCAAGGGGAGGAAGTAGTGGCCTGCATTGAACTCAAAATTGTGAGGTAGAGTCTAAAGTGTTCATTGTGCAGGGGTGAGGGGTATATTTTTGGGGGTGGGTGATGTCGGGGCTACAGACCACCATCTGAGTTCCTTATTGCATCAGACTGATATTTTAGTGAGCTGTTTGATCCCGCCTGAAAATGGGACACATCTGCACTTTTTTCCCAACTAAAAACACAGAATCTAGGAATATGTTTTCTTTAAATGTTTATTTTAAAGCATGCTGTATTCATCTTCCAACACTGAACGCTGGCTGTGGTGTGTTATTCATGGATGTTCTGCTATAGCTGCTTGTGCCAGATGAAGACAGATGGGCATGGGTTTTGTCGGGTTTTGGGCCTGGCTCCAGGGAGTGTCCTTTGGTGCGAATGATTTCATCTACTTGTAGATGTCCAACAGCCAGATTCCGACAGACCCAGGATTAAATGGTCTAAGCAGGAAGATTATAGGGGCAAAGTCCTGTATCTGGATGGCCTTGCTGTTGAGCAAAACACGAAATGCATTATTTATTATTAATACTGAGAGCATCTCTGTTGTTGTTTCTGGATTTGCTTCTCAGTTGTAGCTTCCCTGTTACCTCAGTCAGGAAAAAACACCTGGGCTTCAGACTCCAAACTGTCAATATTCATGCATGCAGAACAGCATAATTTGCTTACTAATCCAATCAATCAAAATAGCAATAAATTAGGTAAAATGTAGATTCAGACTGTTATGATGCTCTAGTGCATGTGCATAGAAGGTTTCATGGATAGCTTCTGCAGTAATCATGTAAAAGTGGATCAGTGTTTCCCATTAATGTCATGGACTGTGGAGGCCCACCATAGTCTATTTTACTTCAGTGCTGTCTTGAACTGAAAATATTGCAGCAAGAGTCTCATTTAACCATGTTGATACCAATTTAAATTAATTTGGGACAAACCTGTAGTGTGCTGTAAAATGAAGCCAACCACGTACAGGATGTTTCACCATATACACTCATGTGAGTACCCACCTGTACGCACACATTCTAACCGGCAAAAGAGAAGTCAACCTGTATCAGTTAGATGAGCTAAGTATGTATTTTGCTGGCAACATTACGGTTTGTTGTTTATTAGTTAACTAATTACTGTTTGTTAGTTTTTGGTGTTAGTTGTATGGTGAATTGAGCAGATTGTTTACATTAGACCAGAGGTGTCAAACGTGTTTTAGTTCAGGGGCCACATATGTACATAAGTGCAATTTCAATAATGTTATGCCTCAGCTTATCATTCATATATGTGCATTTTTTGTAGATCACAGTGGATCTACAAAGACACAAAACATTTAGGACCAAACACAATTGTATTGGAGTTTGGAACAAAACAAGTTGGACACACTTGACTGTTAATGCCTTCAGGATCATTAAAAAAAACCAACCATATTCATTCTGTAGTGAAACCTCTAGTGAAACCTTTGGTGGGCTAGTTTAACAAAAAATTATCTTAAGAAACCAATCCTGTGCTTTATTTTTTATGGAGCTGACCGCTGCCCATACACACTCCCAACTGGAGGTGGCAGTAATGTGCTGTAATGCAAATTAACACCAGACATTTCACCACATAAAAGAAAACCCAAACGTTTGTGTTCATACCGTGATGAAATTCAGGGATGATGACTGCATCAGATATGTTTTTGTCTGCATTGGACAAAAACCTCAGTGTGTTTTATTCTTAAATAAGTGACTGAATTCGCTTTGTGCTCTGTTTAGTTTTGGTTCAAATATACTTAATGTAGTGTTAAACTGAATATTTCTATTGTTAGCATCACCACTTATTGGTCGTTTTGGTTTATTAAACTTATCTTCTGTATTTTCAAACTGAAATTCTGTATTATCTCAGGTTCAAAACACACCATCTTTTTGTAAATTAAATTTGAGAAGTTTAACTTTCTATCAGTTTAGGTTGCAGCTTGTAATTGAGGGGTGGTAATGGGTCACAAAGCCAGCCCAGTTGACAACCACTGCTTTAGACCAAACATCCAATTATTCACTGGGTGTAAAATAAGTTCCGGACAAAGCGAAAAGACAACACTGACAGGTTGCCAATAACGGAGTACAACTGACTGACTGTCCAAATAAAATGGGCATTGAGCAGGTTAAGTCCGTGCATTGGTGTATCATCGTCTCATCATTTTGTTGTTTGTTGTTGATCGGAAAGGCTAGCGTTGTATGTACATCCCTGCTTTAGCCCCAGTATCAGCGCTGTTCCCATGAACCTGGAGGAAACACAAGCCCCTCTGAGGAGGGAAAGACAAGACTTATACACCACATCAAACAAAACACAGTCAGCCAGGAGAACAAATGACGCTGGTCAGTAAGGACACACTGTTGGCTATCATCTCCACGGTCTGCAACAGCGGGCCATTCGATACGTTATCTATAGAATCAGAGGCAGCAAATAATACAGAAACCAGATACTCCAAACTGAATATCTTGTTTCGGGAGCAGGCTCAATGGAGGGTTTCATCAGAAAGTTTGAAGAACACATGACACCACTGAGTTACTGAAGTACTTTATATGATAAGGAACTTTAGGTGAAGTGCTTTCTCTTTGCCCCCTTGCAGAGTTCAACTGGATAAAAACACTTGGGCCATCTTCAACTTGAATGCAATGTTTTGCATCAAGAGGCTACAAGTGTACAGAAATACTAGGAAGAAAGTTAACGCTTTGGATATTGTTTCTCATTGGTTTACCCTTTTAATCCCAGAGTCTTTCTTAATTTGACTTGCGAAAGTAATTTCTCAATACTTTTTCTCTCATAAATTTGTGAGTCGTCCTTGTAATTTTACACTTTATTCTTAGAGAACATTCAAGTTTGATTATGAGCGTAAACACTGTTAGTTTTCTCTTTGTAATTCCGGTCTTGTGTTTCTTTTTCCTTTTTTGGTTCCTCTGTCTTAATGTCCTTGGTCTGGCCCTCAACTTTTTCATGGTGGAGTGGTGTGTTTCATCTAATAAACAGAAAGAACTTAATGAGCGTGTTGAGTTGCCCAGTGTGGCAATAACAGCCTCTATTAAGTGCTATAGGTGTTTCCTCCAAACTCGTACCAAACTTGCTCATGTCAGTGGGAGAACAGGAAGATTTCAACCTCAAAGAGAGTGCGATTGTCTGTGTAACAAACATATCTTTTGTGTACAACTGAGTATACACTTGAAACCACAAGTTTACTTACACTGTATAAAAACACACAAGCTTTTGTTCGCACTGTCGGACATGAAATCAGACTAAACTTTTCCTGTTTTAGGTTTAGTGAGAATGAACAAAATTATTTGTATTTTTAAAATGCCCAAATCGTGAGAGGTTCCGATGTTTATGTACATTTTTTAGTATTTGGTAGCATTGCCTTTAAACTATATGACTTGAGTCAAAGTTTTAGGTGTCCTTCCACAAGCTTCTCTCAATAGTTTACTGGAATTTTGGCCCATTCTTTATGGCAGAACTGGTTGAACTGAATGTGGTTTGTAGGTCGCCTTGCTTGGACATGTCTTTTTTTTTTTTTAGTTCTATCTACAAATTTTCACATCAGGGCTTTGTGATAGCTACTCCAGAACATGGACTTTGTTGTCCTTAAGCCACTTTTCATCTAATTTGGTGGAATGCTTAGGGTCATTGTTTGTTTGGAAGACCTATTTGCGCTCAAGCTTTAACTGCCTGCCTGATGTCTTGAGACATTTTTACGGAATGTTCTTTCTTCACGATGCTGGCAAAAAACCCACAACCTGTTGCTGCCACCCCCATACGTTAGAGTTGGAATGATGTTTTCAGTCTTGCAAGTTTTTCCCTTTTTTCTCCAAATGTAATGATGGCCAAACCACAGGACACGTCTCCAGAAATAAAGGTTTTTGTCCATGTCTACATTTGCAAACTGGAATCTGGCTTTTTTATGTTACTTCTGAAGTAAGGGTGACCTTTTAGCCCATGTCAGTACAGGACTCGTTTCACTGTGGATAATGCCACTCTCTGACCAGCTTCAGCCAACATCTTCACATCGTGTTTTGCTTTTACTCCGGGGTTGAATTATTCAGTTTCCTGGTGTGTCCACACATACTGCACTGTGTTTCTCTTAAAATTCTTCTTCTTTGCTTGTTGTAATGTCCATCCACATATATTTTATTTTTTATTCACATGAGTCTGAAAAAAGGTCTTTCCATTGCAGTTTTGCATAATATATCAATTTCGCAATGCCCGAAAAACCACCTCTTGCCAGCGCAAAAACTTTTAATTGAAAAATGAGAGTTTTGGCAAAATTGTCATTTTTCCGTTAGGTACATTTTTATGCGCTAGTTATATTTGCGATATTTGAGGGTCAATGGAAAAGCAATGAATGTTGTAGAAGATGACTGTGTTTTCGCGTTCAGTACGGAGCCTCTGAATGTCCAAATGGGTCATATCTGTTGACCATGAAAAGATGATAAACTGTATTTTACACCAATTATTTACATGAATTAATGGATCAGTGGGGATTAAACCATTTCTATCAGTAGATAATTATGGTAGGTGGTGGATGTTTGGGTCTTTCTGGGTTAAAATACATCCACAGGTGTTGCTTCATTCAACTAAATTGCTGTCAATTGACCTATCAGATGCCTCCAAAGGCCTCCGATCGGTCTAACGTCAGACAGTGAGAATGAAAAAGTTCTGCCTTTTTACACAGTTTATGTAAAATACTGGTTTCATCTGTATATGTTTGTAGGCATGTCTGTGTGCTTGGCCACACAGCTGGTATTGAGTGGAGCGGGTGCAGAGTGTGCCGTCCCGTGGGATTCAGTCTGGCCCCTTAATTAATCGGTTTTCTGGCTGGAGGGTCTCTGTTATCAGACCATTACAGAGAGCCTGACTGACTCTGAACAGCATGATCTGACAGAGGGGAACTCACACACACACAAACCTTCTCACACACCCACCAAAGTTTGGACTCCTAGATTCCTTCATTCATTACTTTCCAAGTGCAGTCTTAGAGCTGGGCTGCTTGATAGTTTGTTGATACTACTGAGAAAAAATGTCATCAATCCAGGCACATTGTGATTCACTTGGTTTTAGAGGAAATGAGAATTCTGTCCACTCATGTGAATGTTTTGTGACTGTAAAAACATCTCCCCAGTTGTGCAGACCCTGGTTAATCAGATTTTTAGACAGGTAGGTGGTTAAGTATGTGATTGACAGCTGGAATTACAAATCTGTGATCAGCTATGTGAATAATTTAGCTTTAAAGTGTATTCTCTTCACAACAGTAGAGTCAAATGGTGTTTGGTTTATATATGTCTTTATATTTCGGTTTGATTTGGACTGAGAGGCGAGCACTGCAGAAGACAGATGTGGATTTTCAGCTGTTTTTTTCTTTTTCCTGTGGCTTTAAAGTTTTCTGTCAATTTCAAATACAACACTCACATTTTCAAGTTTTACCAACACTTCTGTCAGTATTGGATTTAAGCTTTGATGACTTGAATGGATTAATGTTTTTGTTGGTGGGGAGTATAAGTTGGGATGCACTGATTACAAAATTCTTGGCCATAACCAACACCACAATACTATTATGATTATTATTATATATTCGGGCTGTCAAAATGAACGTGGATTAATCCATCATCATGATTTATCTGATTAAAATTTTAACCTAATTAACCCATCTGCAGCACAGACTGACTCTGAACGTCTCCATGCCAACACATTTCGGTCAGTTTGTCCAAGTAGAGTTACAAATGGGCACTTGATCTAGTAGTGACAGGCAGCAGAACCAACCCATAAAGATGGAAGACACGAAACAGTATATTGACCCTCTGGATGGAAATATGAGGACAAAAAATTAAGACAGAACAGTCCACTGATCTAAAATATTATACACACTCTGCAGGAAGGAGTTTTATTTTCACCAAAGCACTTCCACCTTAAAATACCACATTAACATGAAGCATACATTAGTTGGGGATTCTGCTAGCACTTTAGCTAACACGTCGTGCAGCTTGCGACAAACATGTTAAGTGCATATATAGTCCCTTCTTTCTTGAGTCTGCTCATGCAAAATTAAACATGATTAATATAGATAATAAATAAATAATATTTAATCATGATGAATTGAAATTAATCCACAGCAACCCTGTGATTAATCGTATTAAAGTTTTTAATCATTTTACAGCACTATTATATATATATATAATATTTTATAATTTTACTTTAGAAGAGAAAATCTTTATTACCTCTGCCATGGAGGTTATGTTTTCATCGGCGTTGGTTTGTCTGTCTGTTAGCAAGATAACTCAAAAAGTTATGGATGGATTTTGATGAATTTTTGAGAATATGTCTGCTCTAGGTCAAGGAAGAGATGATTAAATTTTGGACGTGATCCAGATCACTGTCTGGATCCAGGAATTTTTTAAAGGGATTCTTTATCAACGAGATAGGGCATGGTGGACCACAGTCGATTAACACTATCTTGGTGGAGGTCTGTGCTCTCCGAGTGCTTTTCTATTTATAAATGTGTCTTTTAGCCCTTCATCACATTATTTTTGAATAAATGAATGAATAATTTATTTTGGTTTGTACGTCAATCACTGCACACAGTCCAATAACCATAATAAACACAAATCCATCTATCCATCCATCCATCCATCCATCCATCCATCCATCCATCCATCCATCCATCCACTGAACCCGCTTCATCCTCACTAGGGTCATGGAGGACACTTGGAGCCTACTTAAGGGCAAAGGTGGGGTACACCTCGGACATATCACCAGTTCATAACAGGGCTGAACACATAGAGACAAACAATCGCTCTCACATTCAGACCTATGGACAATTTAGATTAACCAATTAACCTATCAGTGCATGTCTTTGGATGGTGGGAGGAAGCCAGAGTACCCGGAGAGAACCCATGCAGACACAGGGAGAACATACAAACTCCACACAGAAAGGTCCCACCATCGACTGGTGTTGATGTCAGATAAATATGAGCGTGAAGTGGCTATTGCTAATATCTGGCAGGAATATTAGTCATTGACCTTCATTTATTTTGGGGTTACCAGTTTCTTCTGATATGATATGATGTCATTAAAAGTGCATCCATAAACTGTTAGAAAATGATGTAGATGTACTGCCGAAATAAGCAATAAAATATAAATTGTCCCCAATATCATTGTACATTCACTAAAAATGAGAATAGAGGTCCATGTCTAAAATCTGAAACACTTGGTTGTCACAAAAATTGAAGATCTAAGATGCACAGAAATGGACGTAAGTAGGATCAAAGATATATTTAATACAGGTATGAAAGAAGAAAATGCTCATAGTCACACCCACACATACTGTATGCAAATTAAATCTATGTGTACAGATATGCTGGATGTAAATGCAGCACTAGATGGTTCAGACACGCTCTATGCAAATACAGTAGATATACCAACATGGAAACCGAATGCATAGATACAACATAAACGTGTGTCTATACATGTTCATATCCCTATTCATTAACTTGGTGACACTCAAGTCAAAGTACAGTGTGTCTTATTTCTCTAATATACTGAGTTTTTGCTCTGGTGGACTGCAGAGGAGTCGGGGTGTTTGCTTGAGCGGTGTGTGAAATCTGATTAGTCTTCCACAGCTTGCCTCGGTGGCGGGAGGGCGTTCAGTGTTACTGCCGCCTGGCCTGGTCCGTCTCTTTGCCCCCCGCCTGACATCCTTCTGTGGGTTTGTGTGTCTGCATCACTACCCTGTGTAATGGTGCTACAGGCTGGCCTAGTGCTCAAAGGTCACGTGTCTGATCCCAACAGACTGGTGTTCTCCTGGGGTTCTCCAGTCCACATAATTGGAAACAGTCTCCTCTTAACTATCCACGACTTTTTTTTTTCCCCTTAAATTTCTGATAGTTTGCACCAATGGAAAAAGAAACAGTCAGGTCATAGTTTTACAGTTTTGTATAGTATGTACTAGGGCTGCATGATATTGTCAAAACTTTCAATATGTCATATGGATGTACAGCACTGCGATAAATATAATATTGCGATATTTCTTATTCACCTAAAGAAATACCAATTTCATCTAAGAGAAGTGTTCCTTAACAATGTTCAAATGAGCCAATTGTTTGTATGTGATTCAATTATTTAGAATTTAAGACAAAATACTGAACTACTACAATCAGTTCCACAATTGTGTCCAAACACCTGCTGATGCTGCTACCACAGACCTTCAGACACAAACACAGTC
>JAQQZY010029430.1:0-11376 GCA_030068375.1 Ostorhinchus rueppellii | reverse complement strand
ATAAGCTTAATTCTAGCCATGAACAAGGTAGATGTTAAAAGGTCAATTGTTGTCATGCAACTTTTTAACATCTCCTGAAATTGAGTAAATGATGAAATCGCCAAGAAACACGGGAGAGTCATTTTATGATCATTATAATTGCTTCACCAGTTTTTTACTTTTCTCCATCCACTCTTTCTCACTCATAGTAAATGAAGCAGCCACTGATATGTTATGGTTTGCGCTTGAAGTCAAAGAAAAACATGCTACCTTTTGGTTCCAGCTGGTAGCCAGTATTTGTGGTTTTAAAACAACTGATCAAATTTATGGAAATTAACCAAGATTATGATCAAAAAGCTCAAAAATGTTCTACATGACTTTGATGAACAGGAATCACATCTGTTCCATGTGGGTGTAAGAGGGTTGTGTGAAGATACTTGTCAGTTTTTACTACATGAAAGTTGGAATTAACTGTATCTCCTCATTTCCAGGACCTCCAAGAGGTGTCTATTCCTGGTATGGTGCAGGAGGACTTAGAGGGAGCAGGCGTCTCTACAGATGTCCACCGTAGAGCATCTGCTGAGGAGCCTCTAGAGTCCCTGGAAAGTTTCAAGAAACAGAGACTGTATGATGAGGAAAGACAGGAGATGAGGAGGAGGAGAGAGTTGGAGGAACAGAGCCTCAGGCAGGAGGAAGAGGAGAAGAGGAAGCGAATGGAGGAGCTGAGGCTGCGTGAGCTAGAGGAGGAGAGATGTCGGAAACAACAGGAGGAGGAGCGGCTTCGTAAAGAAGAAGAAGAACGAAGACTTCGGGAGGAGGCAGAGAGACGAAGGAGGGAGGAAAAGGAGAGGAGGGTTAGAGAGGAAGAAGAGCGGAGGCAGAGGGAAGAGGAGGAAAGGAGGATGCAAGAAGAGCAACGTCGACAGCAGGAAGAGGAAGAGAGGAGACGACTGGCAGAACAGAAGAAGAAAGAAGAGGAGGAGAGAAGGAAGCAGGAGGAAGAGGCTGAGCGGCTGCGTTTAGAGAAGCTCAGACAGGAAGAGGAGGAAAGGAAGAGGAAGGAGGAAGAGGAGAAGGAGAGGCTAGAAGAAAAGAAAAAACAAGCAGCACAGGAGAAAGTGAGAAAAGAGGAGGAACGGTGGAGAGAGATGGAGGAGCGACAGAGGCCTTTCTCCTTCAAAGTTTCCTCTGGAGAAAAACAGATTCTCTTCCAGAAGGTCAATCTCACGCCTGTTACACCAGCGTCGAGCCACCAGAGCGGGGCTGGAGTTGATCAAAAAGAAAGCACTAAGGCTTCCTCCTCCTCTGAAGGAGCAGACTCCCCAAACCTGCCAACGTCTCCTTATGTCCCCCACACAGCCATCCTGGTGACAGGGGCCCAGCTTTGTGGGACCGCCGTCAACTTAGATCAGATCAAAGACACCGCCTGCAAGTCTCTGCTGGGTTTGGGAGAGGATAGAAAAGCACAGGGAACATCGCCAACCAAGAGCAAGACTTCACCAGATCGCAAGTCTGGCAAAACCAAATCACTCAATGAAGCCTCGCTCTCTACAGACCAGTCCGGTGCCGATGTCCTGGCAGAATGGGCCAGTATTAGATCAAAGATATTCAAGGGGGTAGAGGAGGGGAAGTATGATGAATATCCAGACCCTGGCAGAAACCAGCCACAGCCCAGCGGTGAAGACCAGCCTCCATTTTCCCACACACACCTCAGGAAGACCATGTCTGCCAGCGCCAAGTTCTCCATCACCCCTGCGAAGAAGAAATTTGGAGATTCGAACAGGAATTCTGAGGTGTTCAGTGTCGATGACAAAGATGCAGGAGAGGAAGCTACGCCATCCGATACGTCCGCTGCAGCCTCACCAGCTCCAACAAGCAAACCTCAGACCAGGACGAGTAAAAGTGTCCGCATTGTAGAAAGAGGGTCAGAGGAGTGTATGTTTGCCAAAGACCTCCCCTCTTTCCTGGTTCCCAGCCATGGAGCCAAACCTGAGGGGGCGGAGTTGAAGGTCAGGGCTCAAAGTGAGACATGTGAAAGCAGAGAGGAGGGAGATGACCAGGGCCAAGATGCCGAGGATGCGCCCTCTCCTTTTGGCATAAAGCTCAGGAGAACCAACTACTCCCTCCGCTTTCACAGTGAACAGTCGACAGAGAAAAGGAAGAAACGTTACAGTGCCGGGGACAGCTTCGACGGCGTCCCTTCACCTCTTACTCCCATTGAGCCAGATTCTGATGCTTCTTCTGTCTTTTCTGACAAATCCAGTCCCACATCGCCACACAAAGATGGTGCGGTCAGCAAGTACTTCCACGCATCTGCATCTCCTGCCGTTTCTCGGGCTAAGACATCAGTAAAGCCTACCAGCCCGATCCCACACAGTGAAGGAGACAAAGTGCTCTCAAAGCCGCCGGTCTATCGTAGACCAGCGACGTCGCCCAAACCTACTGGATCCGTCCCAACCCCTCCCCCATCGCCACTACCTAAAGTGCTCCACAGGACATCAGTAGACGCCACAGTCCAAAGAGAAAGAGCTGGGGATTCATCAAGCCAAGAGCAGACGGGCCGAAGCGAGGAGTCATCAGCGGTGGCCCAAATGCACAAAAGCAGCCAAGGCCAGATACAAGGAGAGGAGGAGCCAAAGGAGAAGAGATCCTTCTTTCCTTCCATCAACATCCCATGGAGAGAGAAGACAGACAGAAAGACGGAGCTCATCAGGAGAGGTCAGCGAGACTTTGTTTATGAAGGAACCTTGGAAGCCATTGGGAGAAAAAAAAACAATATTCAGACCATATATTTATTTATATGTGACCTTTTAATGTCCAATCTTGTCATGGAAACCTTGTAGGCTCATAAGAGTGTAAGGACTGACTTAATTTGAACCCTTTATAGCAGTGGTTCTCAAGTCCAGTCCTCGTGGCCCAATGTCATGCATGTTTTAGATGTCTCCCTCTTCCGGCACACCTGGAAGCCTTTACATCATAATCAGGCTTCTGCAGAGCTGGATGATGAGCTGATCATTAATTGATTCAGGTGTGCTGGTAAAGGGACATATCTAAAACATGGAGAACACTGGGCCACGAGGACCGGATTTGAGAACCACTGCTTTATAGGGCACTCATAGAAGTACTCTGTAATCCAAAATTCCAACCTCAGTCTGTTTTTGGAGAACCTAACAAGACGTTATTACTTTTGAGACATTTTTTATTGTTATGCAGAAAATTTAGGTAAATGAAATGACCATATTTGGTTCCTTACCCACAAATAAAATAAATTAAAGAAGTATATATAAAAAACATAAGAAAACCACATGTAAGGTGAAAGGAACATGTATGTTAGAACATTAGACCAACATGCGTGCTGCTCCAGACCCCTGTCCACATCCACCCTTTGAACATCAGTCCTTACATTAGTACCATTACTTCCTGGTACCAAAAAAGCAGGTCCACTCACTGTTCATGCACAGGTGGACCTTCCAGACCCTGTAGACCACATTAGACCTGAGAATGTGGTCTCACTGTAACTGTTGCTTTCACTGCCCTGTAATGTGTGTGGGAATTACCAAAAATAATCACTTGCCTGATAAAGGGTTAAAATGTTTAATGTGGCTGAACTCAACTTAAATTACAGTGCATCAGACCAGACATGGCTTGAATGATACATATGTGTATTAAAAGGTTATATTTTGTTACTCCATTTTCAATAATGGATTCTTAATTCATTTTTAGCCTCAAGATAAATATACACAGATTACCATGATGACAAACCGTCATATTAACAAAGTTAAACATCTCTGATAAATAACCTTTAAAGGAGACGTCTGACTGTTGTAAGGTAGAAAATGACTTATAACTGAATTTTCATCTAAATTAATCAGAATATCCTCTGTCCTCTTTCTTCTGGACAAACAACAGTGGTGTAAACAAGTGCACAGAGACCGTCTATGAAATGCAACAATGAAAAAGAACAGTAAGAAAAACAATAAAATGGAAGACATTTTCCAAAAAATGAATGAACAGGAAGCTACTGATGCATGAAGTGATTTAGCAACACAACAGAATATACAAATAATGTTTAAATAGTTAGTTGTTATAGCATCTTTTTTTTCATTTCCATTATAAAAAACTTTCACTAATGACTTATTGATCTATACTTATAGATTCAGTGACTTCATACTTCAGGGAGATAGAGTAATATGATCTGCTGGATCTCTGTATATATGTTTGTGTTGTGAAATAATCAAAACAAAATGTGGCCATGAATTAATTAAACAGTAGGATAGAATTAAACAAAACATAGCCGTGACATCTTACTCCTCTCCATGGTCAATCCAAGGCTCCCTGGTTAAGTATGTTTTGTCAAATGCAATAATAACCTAAATCCATTTTTCAAAGCTTTTTGGGACGGCTAAATGGTGTTGTCAGGAGCAATTTAGTGATGATTTTGTTTTTCTCCTCTAGAAAAACCCTCTCTACAGAGCAGACATTCCCTGGACAGTTCAAAAGTCCAGGAGAAGGAGGCCGGGCCCTTGTGGATCACACTGGCCCTCCAAAAACAGAAGGGCTTCAGAGAGCAGCAGCAGAACCGAGAGGAGCGGCGTAGCCAAAGAGAGGCCAAACTGGCTGAAAAACAAGCAAGAGAGAGAGATAATGTAAGTCCAAATTGTCTTTGAACAGACTTTATTTCTTATCTTTACTGCTCTCATTCTCACGTCTTCCCACTTGTCTTGTGCAGGTGACTTTGGTGAGTCCCACAGAAAGCAAAGGCAGTGGGAGCACCAGTCCAAGCTCCAAACCTCAGACACCAGAGGAGCCCAAGAGACCTGACAGCCTTCTGGGGCGCTTCGAACGCAGAGAGCAGCTGAAAAAAGCCAACACATTACCCAGCTCTGTAACTGGTAAGACTCTGCAAGAACAAATGCAATTTATGCTCATTATTATTGGAGTAAGAAACATTTATCAGCTAATGGTTGAATTATTAATGTCACTTATCAAACCATACAAAACTATGGCTTGCTTTTTTTTTTTTGGAGATTTGTTTAGATTGAATATATCTTTGCCCAGACAAAATAAACTGACATCTTTGAATTAATGGACGTGTTTTTACTCTACATATTTTTTGTTGCAGCAGTAAAGCCATGTTTGTAGGATATAGAAATAGTGTATTATTGTACTGTCAGTGGTTAAAGAAGTATTAAAAGCTGTTGCTTCAGTAGAAGTATGAAGACCAGACTCTGAAAATCTCCACTAGATGAGGAAAAGTTCTGTATTCAAACCTAAAAGTACCTCAAAGTAAAAATATCCGTAACATTTACTAAAGTATAAAAAGTAAAATATGTCATTGTGCAGTAAAATGGCCTGTCTGAGTTTTATGATTACGGCTGTTTTTACTTTGATACATATTTAATATTGAGTTCATTTGACTAACTATAGAAACTGTTGGGACAAAACCAGCCCACCAAAGGGTCCAGTCCACCTGTGGAATGATTTTGGGTGCTTCTGTGAAACTGGTCACTAAAAACAGAACATGGGGCTGAAAATTCAAACCAGGTGTAGACTGATGTTATGAAGCAAGTTTGGAAGCACTTTAGATCTATTTTGAAAATAAATTTTACTGAAATAAGAGAGAAACTGTTTTTCAGATAAAACATATTTTTATATTATTTTGCACTTTTTTGAATACAAAAATCTGCATGTAACAGTCAAAAGGACATGAAAATTACACACTATTTTATTTTATTTTTTTTAAATATCTATTCTCTCAGAGGTACATTTTGGGAATTGAACTAAGTATGCAAGACAGAGTGTTTCACAAAAATGGCCGCTGTTGCAAAATCACTCACGATTTATTTGTGTCTAAATGGGCAAGTTCTGCATGTAACACAAGTGGACACGATGGGTTACACACTTGGACTGAGACTGCCGATTCATGAAAAACCCACATGTCTGGATTAGAAAAACCACTAGGATCGTCAAATTTAATACAGTGTCTTTATTTATAGCTGTATATAAGACCATTTACAGCCATATTTTCCAGATCAAATGCACTGACAGCTTGGTAGCCTTTCATGTCCCATTGTTTTGTTTTGTTTTTTTAATTAAAAGTGCATTCATTATAGGATGACTCAGAGCAAGAATATATATTTTTTGCATTTATCTGAGGTCATCATTCGGTACAGTCTGGGGAGGGGAGGCTAAATTTGTCTTTTATTATTGGGTCTAAAAAAGCTGGCAGAGTGCCAGGTACCAAAATGAACCCAGTTTCACAGAAGCACCCATTTGTGAAATGCAAAAACTACACGGAAGACTTCAAAGGTCAAAGGTCAAACTCATTTTTGTTCAGGAGCAACATACAGACCAGATTGATCTCAAGTTGGTTGGACTAGTGAAATACTGTCATAATAACCTATAAATAATGACAATTACAATTTTTTTCTTGTTTTAGTGTAAAAAAGTAAAATTACATGAAAATGTTTACATTTACAAACAATCCTTTCACACATGTCAATAACCTGAATAAATATGAACAACGTGAAATGTCTTAGGAGAAGTAAGTGGAATTATTTATATTTAGCATCTTTGTGGAACCACTGTGATCTGTAAGTTGTAATGTACGAGTATAAATGATTAACCGAGGCATAGTGTTATCAAAATGGTATGTATTTTTCTTGTCAGGTTGTTCGTGTTAGTCACATTTTTGAAGGATAGTTGGTAGAGGTAAACATTTTCTTTCATGTAAATTTATTCTCTTAACTCCAAAACACAGAGGAGAGTGTGGAGGTTCTTATGTTATTATTGTAGTGGTCTGACCTGCTTCAGCTCATATTGAACTGTATGGCCCCTGAACTAAAACGAGTTTGCTACCGCTGGAATATAAGATGGATGAAATGGAAATAATCAAATAAATAAAGTGCAGTACATGAGGTAAAATACTTGTTTACATTCCACCATTGATCTAAACTGTGTCACAAGCCTATATCTGTTCTATTCAGCCTCTTTTCTTCCATCCTGTACATTTTACTAACTGGATTCATCCTGCTGTGTTTCAGTTGAGATCGCAGACTCTACGCCGTCGCCACCTGCTGTCAAGGATGTGTCAAAGCGCTTCCCGTCTAGTGACTCTCCGCAGGTGTCCACAGAACCGGCCTGGCTGGCTCTGGCCAAGCGAAAGGCCAAAGCTTGGAGCGACTGTCCTCAGATAATCAAATAACACACCCAGAAGCCCCCACCACACCTCCCATCCCCCCTGTCCTCATAACCTGGCTTCACACAGGGCTCTGGCCTAGCATTGAGACTGCACACTGCCCACAGACTCCGAAGCACCACCAGAGTCACAGCACCACCCATCCTCTACCTTAAAACTCTAGATCTGACCGTGAACGCCCCTCCCTCCTGTGAAACAAGTAGAGCCCTCCATCGCCTCATAACCCCCACACTGGCTGGTACTATTATCAAGTTAAAGTGCGCTTCACATTCGAAATACAATCGCACAGATATATGTATTGCAAGCATGCACATACAGTGTACAAACACATAATGACATATATGACCCAAAAAGACACAAAGATGTTTGCTCTCGACCCTGAACCTGCCGCAGTCAGGGGAGTCCTCAGCAGCCAATCACAACCATGGCTGGCCATTGCAATAGCCAACCCTTATTTTTTATTTAGTAGCCAACTGTGTCACCATGGTTGTAAATAAATCATTCACTTAGCATTATATAAGGTGAGACACTTCTGCATTAGAGGTGGAGCTCTGACGTGACAGTGTTTAATCCACTGAGGGGAACTGTCTGAATCGTGTTTTAAGGGCTACCAGTAACTCAACATGACCCTGCTCAATCTTCTTTGCGACAGCCGATGGAAGTGTTACAGGTATCTCCCCTGCCCTGGTTGGTATTATTTATGTAAAGCAAAGGATTTATCTGTGTTGAAACGATACTGTATCTCTTTTCTGAGCCTTGTTTGTCATGTACAGAAGAAGCCTTTTCTCTTTTTTTTTTTTTTCTTTTTTTTTTACTCATAAGGGGAACCCTAGCTGAAAAATTCTCACTGTGTCCGTGACAACTGTGATAGCTGTCCAAGGAGCTATTAAAATCATTTGCCATTAGAAAGGAACAAAAATATGTCATAATCACATGGTGGGTGCACCTAAACACAGCACTGAAGACCACAAGTGTTATTGGGCATTTACAGTGACCTGCACACTTTTCCTCGCAGCTGAGTGTTGACGTAATATGATCTTGCTTTTTAATTTGAGTTTTTTTGGTAATGGAGACAAACACACTGCTTGCTGTAACATACAACTCTCGTAGCCGTCCCCCTGTAACACACTTGTGTTTTGTAGGCTTACCATCATGTAGGCCATTACTTCCTTGTAAATGTGATATGAACTCACATGATGTAAGCATTTCTGCTATGGAAAAAAAAAAAAGCTCCCATCATTCTCATTACTTCCTGCCACTCACTTAAAGATCTGTATGTATGTAAGTATGTACTGTATGTAAGTCAGAGGCATTACCAGAGCTTTGATCAGAAAGCGGCCCCTACGGCTCACTCACTCTGTCATTTTGTTTCTAACTTTGGTCGTGCACAATAGTGTAGTGTACGCAGTGTTATATGTAACAAAAAAATGTTTGGTATAATTTGCACTTTTTTGTCCCACTTAGAGATATTCATGAGAAAATTCTTAAAGAGATACAAAATGTTATGAATAATGTAAATTAAATACTGATGTCTGAACCAAAGGCCGATGGACTCATTATTTCCTTGTCCCACTTCTTAAAGCCCGAACTGTAATTAAAGTCATATTTCCCAAAGCGCAAATACTGACACAGATATGAAAACCATCAGTTTTATTTATATTAAAATAAAGCTAAATAACATTTGGTCCCTCTATGTTTCCTCTTTAAAATTCAGTTTCAAACAATACACATAGTCATTGCGGCACCCGATAATGAGGGACTGTTCAAACACAACTGGAGATGAAAACAGCTCCCCAGGAAGAGTGTACGAGGCCAGCATTTGTCCATCGTGACCATCCAAGATCCAGACTGTTCCATCTGTGGAGGCTATTGCCACCAGGATTCCTGTCCTGCCCACAGCGGCTCCGTCAAACACACACGGGCTGGAGTAAACCCGGCCTGTGGTCTGGAACGTCCAGGCCAAAGAGCCGTCGGTGCAGTTTAAACAGTACAGGCGGCCGTCGTGGGATCCACATATGACCCTCTGCTGGTTAGGTGTCAGGGACGGCGACGAGAACACGGCTTCCTTTGTCACAAACTGCCAAAGCTGCAGAAAAAAAAAAAAAAAACACAGAATGAAGCACTGATGTGGAGGAAAGAGGAAAAACAGAACAGTTGGGTTCTCACCGGTTCTCCTGCGACGCTGAAGCAGCAGATGTTTCCATCCGCCGAGCCGGTCACAATGTGACGAGAGGATGCGATCGGTGATGAAAAAAAGGGGGAGCCTCTACAGACAGACCACAGGGCTTCTCCACTGTCCTGGAATTAAACCCCACATGGGGAATTAGTACAGCTGAGACACTCCACAGTACAGAATGAGCTGACATTTGTTCAGGTTTGGGTCTGACTCACAGGGTTTATGCAGAACAGACGACCTCCCAGTGAGGCCACGTACAGACGTCTGTGTGAGCGATGAAGGAAGGGGGAAGAAAACACAGCCCCACCGCCACAGTGATGCTTCCACACACATTTCTGATCCTGCAGTGAATAATAACATTAGGTTTAAGAATTGATTTTCTGATTCAACAAGTTTTATGTACATTCAAGTGGGGTCAGTTCTTAATGTGAACACTTATACACCACTTTAGAAGGTCCTGGTATATCTCACTATTATTTCTTTAGGAATCTCTTTTATCTCCAAGTAACAATGTACTGTAAATGAAATCTAACTGAATGAATCAATACTGAATTAGGTTTAACTAAACTGTGAATCACAACTGAATCAATTCCAGCATTCCACCAACATTAAAAATGAACAGACATTCATAATAAGTAAAATTAAATTATGGAGGAAATGTGTTAGTTTCATTAGTTTTGTCTTGCTTAATTTTTTTACTTAAACCACATATTTTTGGTGGCTCTGTAGCTTGCAATTTCTTGCTCTACAATTCCTATTTGGAATTAAATATCTGACCTGTCTGAATCTCAACTCTTACAAAAACCCCACACTACAAAAAATAAAGAATTAAATAAACACTGAGGCTGATAAAACCAACTAAACTAAACATTGCCCAAAAATCTCAACTAATCTTCCAAACTTGATTAAAAAACTACATAGAACTGAAGAGAAACTGAAAACAAAAAGTCAACATGAAACAAATATGAAAAAATTTAAAAAGCCTCTTATGACCTTATAACATTGGCTTCTATTATGTCTAGATCTGCAGATTTCCTCAATAACTGATACAAATGGCATCAAATCCACTCACCTTATGGTCCAGGGCATAAACATAGCCATCATGTGAGCCCACTACCACCAGACCTGTGAGTGGATCTACAGCTGGAGAGCATTTCACCGCATCTCCAGTCTTAAACACCCACTGAGTGTCTCCAGAGGCAGCACACAAGAAATACACACATCCATCATAGCAACCTGAGGAAATCCAAAAACAATCCTAAAGGACAACAGTGCCACCAGTGGTTGTTTCTGAAAAGGCATCAGAGGGTTCATACTCACCGATAATCACAACAGTTCCACAGTGGGAAACTGCAGCCGAGGCCTCGATTCTGTCCCCGAGAACTCGCTCCCATTGGATGCTGCCTGTGTCCAGGTCTAAAGCCTGCATCCTGTGGGAGTGGGAGCCGATGAACACTGTCGTTTTGATCCCGTCTTGTACTAGAAGGACTGGGGAGGCGTCCACACATCTGCCTGTGTCTGAGGACCAGCTCAGACTGAGTCTCAGAGACGCAGAGGCACTAGTTTCTCCAAATGACTCCACTTGAAAATTCTCATCTCTGCTTTGAAGTTCTACCACCTCGCTAGCTCTTCTTAGAACTTTAACTTTAACCCGTTTCTCCAACACATCTGCATTACTCTGCAGACTGTCAACGTCCCCGCGGTCTCTCTTTGCTGGAGCTGCAGATGAAGGATCTGTGCGTCGTTTCCTCGTCTCAGAAAGGGATGAGGGGCTTTTTTCAAGTCTCTCTTCTTTTTTCAGTGTTACCATAGCGATGTGCCGCACAACATCAGAGAAAGTCCCATCAAGTATGATCTCTAAAAGCTCTGGTGATGTCACCCCCACAGTAGTGAGGATGTCTTCATGGAGGAGTAACGCCTTCAGGGAGTCTCCTCCACTGAGCAAGAAGTTGGATTCATCATCAACAGGGACATCTGCAGAAAGGCCCAGAGTCCCCTGCAGATAAAAAAAATGATAATAAAA
>JAQQZY010029412.1:0-11376 GCA_030068375.1 Ostorhinchus rueppellii | reverse complement strand
GAGAACCCTGTTCCCATCCTTTCTCCCTCTAGTAGAGTGGCCGCGGTAACCTGGGAGATAGAGGAGAGAGTCAAAGCTGCTTTGGAGGATCAGCCGGGTCCTAGTGCCTGTTCAACTAATCGGCTGTTTGTGCCTCAAGATCTCCGATCAGATTTATTACAGTGGGTTCACAGTTCCAAATTAACCTGTCACCCAGGTATCCAGAGAACGGTAGAGGTTTTACAACATAGATTTTGGTGGCCTAGCCTTAAAGAGGATACCTCTGAATTTATTAATGCATGTCACATATGCAATCAGAGTAAATCCTCTCGTCATTCTCCTGCAGGGTTACTGCATCCCTTACCAATACCCCATAGGCCGTGGTCACATATATCCACAGATTTTGTTACAGGTCTCCCTCCTTCGGAGGGATACACCACCATAATGACTGTCATCGACAGATTTAGTAAGATGGCTCATTTCATTCCCTTACCAAAACTCCCTACGGCTAAGGAAACAGCAGAACTTATGCTCCAACATGTTTTTAGGTTACATGGCATCCCTGAGGATGTAGTATCAGATAGAGGTCCACAGTTTACTTCAGTTTTCTGGAAAGAGTTTTGTAAGCTCATAGGTGCTTCGTCTAGTCTTTCTTCTGGTTTCCATCCTCAGTCCAACGGTCAGTCTGAACGTTTAAACCAAGAGATGGAGACCTCGTTACGATGTTTGGTTTCTCAGAACCCCTCTTCTTGGTCAAAGCATTTGTTATGGGTGGAGTACGCCCACAACACTCTTGTCAGTTCTGCTACGGGGTTAACCCCTTTTCAGTGTGTTAACGGTTATCAACCTCCTTTATTCCCAGAGTTGGAGGACAGGTCAGTCTGTCCTGCAGTTGACCGGTTCCTTCACCAGTGTCAGTGCACATGGAAGACCGTTCGGAGAGCTTTGACCAGGACGGGGGAGCGGTATGTTTATTCATCTAATCGTCATCGTTCGCAACATCCGACTTATCAGGTTGGTCAGGAGGTTTGGCTTTCGACCCAGGATCTTCCCCTTAGGGTGGAGTCGAAAAAGCTGGCTCCTAAATTCATTGGGCCTTTCAAAATTTCAAAAATTATTAATCCTGTGGCTGTTAGACTCTCCCTCCCTCGTTCTATGCGAATTCATCCTACGTTTCACGTGTCTAAAATTAAGCCGGTGAGGGAGAGTCAGTTTTCGCCTGTTCCCGTGTCTCCCCCACCTCCTAGGATTATTGATGGTGCTCCGGCTTATACTGTGCGTCGGCTGATTAAATCCAGGAGATGGGGGAGAGGGATTCAGTACCTCATTGTTTGGGAGGGATACGGTCCGGAGGAGAGATCCTGGGTACCAGCTCGCCATATTCTGGATAAACAGTTAATTAGAGATTTTCATGTTCGTTGTCCTTATCAGCCCTCTAACTCTCGCGCCCGTTCTGTTCCCTTGTCTCACCTATCTGACGACGATGGTGAGCTCGCTCTTGTTCCGGTTTCCAGTGAGGTTGATCAGGATTCTGATTCAAATTTAATCGAGATGAGGTCCATTGAGTGGGAGTCTGAGGAGGAGGGGTCTGATGAGGAGGGATCGGTTAGATACTCTTCGGATGAGCTCGGATGAGAATTCTGAACTGAATAAGTTGTAGGTTTGAATTTTTTGTCATTTTAAATGTATTTAAACATATCTGTGACCATGTGTGATAGTCAAAGTTATTGAGTAAGTCTAACTGCCATTTTAAAGTCGGTAAGTAGATTAAGTCATCTGGCTTACTTATAAGTCTATATATTTTGGATAGTACCTTTGGGGAGCGGAGGTTCAAGAATTCCCCCACCTTGATAGGTAGTTGGAGGGTTTAGCTGGTTGGGGGGGTATTTCTTACCTATAATAGATTTGATTTGGTGATATTCTAGAAATTTAGTGTCGCTTATGCCGTCTTGTAAATTGAGTTTCTTAAAAAGGAAGAAGTTTCCATCCACTATTTTTTTTTTTATGTTTTATTCCTTGGTTTTTCTGTTGGGTGAAGTTTATCATTCTTTTATTTTGTAGGATGTCAGGATTGTTCCAGATGGGTGTTAATTTACATGGAATGAGTGAACATTTGTTTATTTTAAGAAATTCCCACCAAGCTGTTAGAGTAGCACTGATGTTGACACTTTTATAACATTTATGTTTTTTTAATAGTTGAACTGATTATTGTTATGAGCTCCCTTTTAAAGTAATGATAGTACTGAACGCAAATTGATGAAAAAGCAAGCTGTTCTCGACATGCTCATATTCTCACATGCTTTAAAATGATGTGACAGAAATTGATGCATTTGTTGCTTTTGACATATATCAAACATTTCATTCTTCCATTTTAGGACCACCTGGATTCGACAGAGAGGTGGTGTATGGTGGGATCTGGCCTTATAGATGTATGGAGTACACAGATTATAAGAAAACAGTGGCTGTTACAGCCTCATATTCTGCATGAGGTGTGTGCATAGTTTTCAGGCTTTACACAGATTTTACAAAAGGCTTTTGGTAAGTGTTTCACATTGACGTGAATAAGAAGGTATTCATGGGCTGTTTACATGCACATGTCAGCAGTGCAGTAAAGACATAGGTCTCCATCATCAGCAGTACATATCATGATCATTAGCCGATGGCTCTGCCATTGACACCTTAACATGCAAGAAAATAGGAGTGTAGCTTATGAGAGTATTATTGTAGCAAAACTATTTGCAAGTGCGTATCTGAAATTTGTGTGCGCGTGTTAAGATTAGTGCTCGTAAGTAAGATCTGTGTGTGCAAATACAAATCCGTGTACGTGTATACAGAATCCGTGTGCGCGAATACAAATCCATATGTGCGCATGCACAATCCGCGTGTGTAATAAAGATCTGTGTGTGTGTATTCAGATCTGTAAATGCAAGATACTGAACGATAAATGCCCGTCACCCCGCAAAACTCCGGCGGGTGCCCTCGATTTCCTGTCTGCACACACGTGACTTTTGCTACACTTCTGCCATGGCAGGATCCGCAAGCACAAAGAACGATTTGGTCGAAGGTATTTTCCTTTGCCCTCAGCACAGGCTGACAGGCTCAACGCTGCAGTAGCAATACAGCCTTCACAATACTAGTCGGCGCAGAGCACTGAGTAATGTGTTGTCGGAGCACCAAGGTATTACATACTCCGGTGCATAAGGTGGCGGTATGAAACAGTAATGCTTTAGGTACTGTGTCAGGTGTAAACTACGATGTGTAAACTACGATGGGTAAACTACTACTCAGAGTGCAATCTGCATTTCACGGCAGATTGCACTCTGAGTAGTAGTTTAAATGGGTAAACTAGAGTGAATTAAAGTAGTAAATTAAAGTAGTTTAATGGGTAAACTACTACTCAGTTAGAGTGCAATCTACCGTAAAACACAGATTTCACTCTGAGTAGTAGTTTACTATTACTGCAGCGTTGAGCCTGTGAGCTAGTGCTGAGGGCAAAGGAAAATACACGACCAAATCGCTCTTTGCGCTTGCGGATCATGCCACGCCAGAAGTGTAGCAAAAGTCACGTGTGTGTAGACAGCAAATCGAGGGCGCCCGCCGGATTTTTGCGGGGCGACGGGCATTTATCATTCAGTATCTTGCACTTACAGATCTGAATACACACACACAGATCTTTATTACACACGCGGATTGTGCATGCGCACATATGGATTTGTATTCGTGCACACGGATTCTACATACACATACACGGATTTGTATTCGCACACACAGATCTTACTTAGGAGCACAAATCTTAACACGCGCACACAAATTTCAGATACGCACTTGCAAATAGTTTTGCTACAGTAATACTCTCATAGTAGCTGTAGTACACACAAAATCCTCATTTAAATAGGCCGGTCTCCAGCCATTTCTCAAAACCACGAATGCAGAGTGTGGTCTTGTGAACTCGGCAAGTATGGTCTTGGCAAGAACGGTCTCAGAAAACGTACTTCCTAAGAAGGAAGCCTATCTGTCTACCAAGTCTATCTGTAATTGGAACGGCTGCATACTTTAGAACTTTCCTCCCAGTCTGCTGTATTTCCTCCATCTGCTGCCTTACGTATTTCCCTCAAATCACCACAGCGTCACTTGATTTGATTTCAATTCATCGGTACTTACATGTCATTTATACATTTTGTATATCTTTCAAAACTGTAATACATTTTGTCGGTTCAGTCAGGCACAGGTACCTGATTCTAGGTTGAACCACCCAGCTCTCGGTCAAGCCTGTGGGCTTACAACCTCCTGGCTCCCATCAGAATGGCGGGCTCACAGCTGGACTTACACAAACTGCATCTTAGGAATTATTTCCCAACCAAGTCTACAAGAGTCAAGAACTACTGTATCCTTGGTTTAAGCTAGCTGACAAAAACAACATCTGTCTATTCCATATGTTCTTGGTTTATGTGAACTTGCCAGTTGGAACAGTACTTGCGCTATGGCTGATGGTGTTTCATGAGAATGCAAGAACGGAAGAACAGTCAAGAACGCGTGCTGAGAAACGGCCTTGCAAGACTTTGTGCCTATTGTCATTTGCACACACAATTTTTGTTGATCACACGCAAATCAATTTTATGTGCAATTTTTAGTGTGAGCAAACACACTTGCGCCTGCTATTTGCGATCTTAGTAAATCAGGCCCTATCGGTTGCATCTTTCAAAGGTGCAAATAGTGCATCTGCATCCAGTTAGTACATGTACATGTTTGCTGCAATAAATATGCAATATGAGGGATTTACACACAATTGTGCATGTGCTGGAAGGAGAAAATCTAAATATATTAATTTAGCACATGAAAAGTAATTTTACATGTATACAGACTCTAAGACAGTGGTGAGGTGTGCTGTTGTTCTGACAGAGGAGTTCAAGGTGGAGGTGGGACTGCATCAGGGATCAGCTCTGAGCCCCTTCTTGTTCACTACGGTGATGGACAGGCTGACAGACGAGGTTAGACAGGAATCTCCATGGACTATGATGTTTGCAGATGACATTGTGATCTGTAGCAAGAGCTGGGAACAGGTGGAGGAGAAGCTTGAGAGGTGGAGGTTTGCCCTGGAAAGGAGAGGAATGATGGTTAGCCACAGCAAGACAGAGTACATGTGTCTGAATGAGAGGGACCCAAGTGAGGTTAGGTGAGTGAGGTTACAGGGAAAAGAGATAAAGAAAGTGGAGGATTTTAAGTACTTAGGGTCAACAGTCCAGGGCAATGGAGAGTGTGGAAAAGAGGTGAAGAAGCATGTGTAGGCAGGCTGGAACGGGTGGAGAAAATTTTCCAGCCATGGAGAAAATTGTTGTAATGTACCAGGGCGGGTCAGAGACCCAACTACAGAGAATGGGTCGGAGATGAACGTTCAGTAGTTAAATACAGTTTATTAAAAAGAACAGATATGCAATTAATATTGCTTTCTGTGTCGTTAGGGGATAATCCAGAGGCTTGGTCGAAGTTTGGTTCCGTGGTCGTAATTCCGGGTTGGCAGCAGCGGGGCAACGGTATCCAAGGGGTTATTCTGGTTCTGGTCAGAGGACAGACTGGGTTCATACACGGTGTGGTCAGAATTGCAATCAACACAAAAAGGGGAAGGCAGAGACAAATACCGTGTTGGAGGCAGGGGTCAAAACCAGTAATCACTCTGGAGAAGCGACAGTGCAGGTTGGGTTCAGGCAGGCTCGGTGGTTCAGAAAACAGGCGAGTGGTCACAACGTTGGCAGGCATAGACAGAACTCGGAGGTCAGGGACAGAAAAAAGGTCATACACAAAAAGACAAAGCAAGAGAGTATGCGGGCTCGGACCAAACATGATACAACGAACTGGCACTAGACAGGACTGAACACAGAGCTTATATACACACACAAGGGAGGGAGAGACAATTACCCACAGCTGGCCTGACAAGACACACCAGGGACTGATTACGGGGGGTGGAGAACATGAGGGAAGGAAGGAAAAGACAGCAGACAAGACACAGGAGGGATTTAAGAAAATAAAACAGGAAATGACAAGACATAACAGAAAACCAACTAACGTCTGTTCACAGACATGACAGTAGCCCCCCCTCTAAGGCCGGCACCGGACGGCCCAGGAGCCTCCGGATGAGCCTGGTGGAATGGGGCGATTAACTCGGGGTCCAGGATGTAGGATGATGGAACCCAGGAATGTTCCTCTGGACCATACCCCTCCCAGTCCACCAGGTACTGAACCCCCCGACCCCTTCGCCGGACAGTCAACAACCTGTTGACAGTATAAACAGGACCCCCCCTCCACCATCCTTGGTGGAGGAGGAGGACGGACAGCAGGAACCAGCCGACTCTCACGGACGGGTTTGACCTGCCTAACATGGAACGAGGGGTACACCCTCAGGGAGTCTAAGCCGAACAGACACAGGGTTGATTACCTTAGTAACCGGAAATGGCCCCACAAACCTAGGTGCAAGCTTCCTGTTCTCTACCCTCAGAAGGAGGTGCCTAGTAAACCATACACGCTGACCCAAGTGGTAAGCAGGAGCCGGGACCCGCCAACCATCAGCCGCCCTCTTATAAATCCCAGAACTACGTAATAGGTTCTGCCGGGCCCACACCCAAGTCCTCTTACAACGCCTTATTAAAGTGAGAGCAGCGGGCACCCCTGCATCCTTTTCCTGGGAGGAAAATACAGGAGGCTGAAAACCATACACAATATGAAAAGGTGAAAACCCAGAGGACACACGTGGAAGGGAATTATGGGCATATTCGACCCAAGGCAAAAGTTCACACCAACTGGCCGGGTTGTGGGAAATGAGGCAGCACAGGGTAGTTTCTAATTGTTGGTTTAGTCTCTCAGCATGCCCATTAGATTGGGGGTGATAACCCGATGAAAGGCTAACGGTAGCTCCCAACAGAGAACAAAACCCCTTCCAAAAATTAGCAACAAACTGGGGACCCCTGTCGGAGACAATATCCTGGGGAAAAACCGTGTAGTCTCACCACATGCACCAAAAGGGCTTCAGCAGTCTCTTTGGCAGAGGGCAACTTAGGCAAGGGAATAAAATGGACCATCTTTGAAAAATGGTCCACAACAGTCAGAATAACAGTATTACCTCGTGACACAGGCAACCCGGTAACAAAGTCCATTGAAATGCTCGCCCAAGGGCGACGAGGAACCTCGAGCGGATGCAATTGACCTGCTGGGGCAGAATGAGAATTTTTAGCTGTAGAGCAAATATGACAAGCAGCCACATACTCCAACACGTTCTTGTCCATCGCCGGCCACCAGAAGCGCTGACGCACCAAGAACAGCGTGCGTTTCACCCTGGGGTGACACGCTATCCTGGAGGAGTGCCCCCACCCAATGACTGCGGGCCTGAGAGAAACAGGTACAAACAGCTTGTTCGGTGGAATGTTCTCAAGTACCCGACAGGACTGCAGGGCTTGGGCAACTCGTTGTTCTATTCCCCAGGACAGTCCCCCCACCAGACAGGACCTAGGCAAAATAGGTTCGGGCGAAGGAATATTACTTTCTGCAGAAAAAATCTGTGAAAGAGCATCTAGTTTCCCGTTTTTGGATCCAGACCTGTAAGACAGAGAGAACTGGAAACGGTTGAAGAACAAGGACCACCTGGCCTGACGGGAATTTAGCCTTTTAGCGGACCACAAGTATTCTAGATTCTTGTGATCGGTCCATACTAAAAATGGGAGCTCCGCTCCCTCCAACCAGTGACGCCATTCGTCAAACACCACCTTTATGGCTAATAGTTCTCTATTTCCAATGTCATAGTTTCGTTCAGCTGAAAATAGTTTACGGGACAGGTAGGCACAGGGATGAAGCTTGTTATCCTGAGGGAAGCGCTGAGAGAGAACGGCACCAACCCCAGAGTCTGAAGCATCAACCTCCACTACAAACTGAAGACTTGGATCCGGTATCCTTAGTACCGGAGCAGAAGTGAAGGCTTCCTTCAGCCGACTAAATGCTCGATCTGCACCTTCATTCCAAACGAAGTGGGTCTTAGCCAAAGTAAGCAGGTGTCGAGGAGCAGCCACAGACCTAAAATTCCTAATGAACTTTCTATAAAAGTTTGCAAAGCCCAGGAATCTCTGTACCTCCTTTCTTGAAGTGGGCGTTGGCCAATCCTTGACAGCACTGACCTTGTCTGGGTCCATCTGAACCCTCCCCTCGGAAACAATGAAACCCAGAAAAGAAACCGAAGATTGATGAAATTCACATTTATCCACCTTACAAAATAGATCATTCTGTAGTAAACGACTCAGGACAGATCTAACGTGCTTAATGTGAGTTGCTTCGTCAGGAGAAAAAATAAGAATGTCATCAATGTAAACAAAGACATAAACGTTCAACATGTCCCTAAGCACATCATTAACAAGTGTTTGAAAAACAGCCGGGGCATTTGTCGGACCGAACGGCATTACCAAATATTCGTAATGCCCGCTTGGAGTATTAAAAGCTGTTTTCCATTCATCCCCCTCCCTTATTCGTACTAGATGATAGGCATTTTGAAGATCTAATTTAGTAAAAATCTTCGCACCACTTAATAACTCAATCGCGGAGGACTTAAGAGGGAGAGTGCATCTGTTTTTGATGGTGATGTCATTTAAACCTCTATAGTCAATACAAGGTCTGAGACTCTTATCCTTTTTGTCTACAAAGAAAAATCCTGCCCCTGCAGGTGAAGAAGAGGGGCAAATGATTCCAGCAGCCTATGACTCATCTATATACTTCTTCATAGCTTTAGACTCGGGAGCTGACAAAGAATTAAGTCTCCCCTTAGGTGGACTCGAACCAGGACGTAAATCAATTGCACAGTCATAAGGTCTATGCAGAGGAAGAGACAGGGCACTGGACTTACTAAAAACCATCTTAAAGTCATGATAGCGCTGAGGAATCTCACACAAGTTGGGAAAATCATCATCGTTTACCCCTTTATTGATCACAGTCGGTGCCACCAACATCGCTCCCGCACAGTGTTCCTGACAATCCAGACCCCATCCGATCACCTCCCCCGTCCTCCAATTAACCTGAGGGTTATGGGTAATCAGCCATGGGAGACCTAGGATTAGAGGATGAGTCAAAAACATGAAAACTAATTCTCTCCTGGTGTTTATCTTTAAAACAGAGAAGCACAGGCTGGGTACGATGTGTGACTCTACAAATGGACCGTCCATCTAAAGCGCAAGCCTCAAGTGGATGAGAAATCCTAATAAGGTTAAGGCCCAAACTGTTAGCCAACTTCGTGTCCATGAGATTAGCATCTGATCCTGAGTCAATTAAGACAGAATGATCTCGTGTGGTAGAATGAGAAATCAAGCGGACTGAATGCAAATGGCGGGAGGGGTCAAAAATAGTCACTATTCTGCTTAACAGCACCCTTTCCCTTACCATGGAACCCGGACTCTTAGCTGGACACTTTGACACAAAGTGACCCAACTGACCATAGTACAAGCACCTTCTTTCAGTCATACGGCGTTGTCGTTCCTCCGGAGACAGCCTGGTCCTCCCCAGCTGCATAGGCTCAGTCTCGGGTGGTGGGGAAAAAATAGCAGCTGAAGAAACCAGACTAGATGGTGCACGGGAAGCCTCTGGAACCTGGACCCTCGATTGAACCGACCGTAGAAATCTCTGCTGATCCGAAACCAAAATAGCATTGTTAATCATATCATCCAGTGATATGAATCCTTCACCGAATCTCATCTCTCTCACGATCAAAACATTGAGACCGTTGAAAAAGGCTGGAATAAGAGCCTGGTCGTTCCATCCAGACTTGATTGCAAATGACCTGAATCTAGTGACGTACTGTCTGACTGACTCTCCTCCTTGTTTAATGTTCATAAGTTTTAAGCCTGCTTGCTGTCCTCTGACTGGATGATCAAAAACTCATTTCATCTCAGCCTCCAAAGAATCAAAACTCTGAACAACTGTAGACTCCTGTTCATATAGTGCATTGAAATATTATAACGGGGGACACTCAAGTAAGGAAGCTAAATTCTAGCCATCTCACCTCTGAACCTGGAGGGCTGAGCCAAGAACACCAACCTGAGTTGTGTGAAAAAACTCCGACAAGCGTCGGGGTCTCCTTTAAACTTCCCCGGAGGTGGAACCTGTGGTTCAGGAGAGCATCCAGGAGTGGGGGGTCTGAATGGTATAGGGTCTGAACTGGAACCGGGACCAGTACAGACGCTGTCAACCTATCCAAACGATCAGAAATCTTCAACATTTTATCCATAAGTGATTTAAACATTTGCTCGTGATTTTCTAAGAACTGTCGCTGCTGGGAAACTGCCTACTTAACCTTCTCCATCTCCAAAATAAAACAGGAAATGACAAGACATAACAGAAAAACCGACTAACGTCTGTTCACAGACATGATGATTGTCAGGTGTGATGTGTGATAGAAGAGTCAGCTAAAATGAAAGGAAAGGTGTTCAAAACTGTAGTGAGACTAGCCATGTTGTTTGGTCTAGAGACAGCATCACCGAGGAAAAGACAGGAGGCAGAGCTGGAGGTAGCAGAGATGAAGATGCTGAAGCGCTCTTTGGGAGTGACCAGGATACATAGGCTCAGGAATGAGTACATCAGAGGGACAGCAGATGTAAGAGGTTTTAGAGATAAAGTCAGAGAGGCCAGACTGAGATGGTTCAGACATGTCCAGAGGAGAGAAAGTGAATATATTGGTAGAAGGATGCAGAGTTTTGAACTGCCAGGCAGGAGGCCTCAAGGAAGACCAAAGAGGAGGTTTATGGATGTAGTGAAAGAGGACATGAAGGTAGTTAGTGTGAGAGAAGAACATGCAGAAGACAGGGTTATAGATATGGGGGTGACTGATGTGGCACCGAAAGAAGAAGAAGCGCATGAAAAGTCATTTACTCAACCCGAAGGCAATTTTTCTCGTAGAAACTGCATCTATATTTAACACATCTAAAAAGGAGGCGCAAACACTTTGTATGCATAATTGTGCACACGTTGCTGTTGTTATTGTTGCAAGAAGGAGACATCGAAACAATTCGGCCCTTTTCCACTGCAGGAACTTTTGCAGGAACTTTGTGCATTACCCTGGTGTGTTTGCACCGAAAATTACCTGAGTAAATGACTGTCTCCCGGCCCCGAATTTATCCCAAAGAAGTTCCTGGTAGGAAGGTAGTACTTTTAAGATTACCAGGAACTCTTAGGGACAGAGCTGTGTGCTGGAGAACACTGATTGGTGGACTACGTTTGCAGCGTTCTACAGTCCGCTCAGCTGCCACAAAGCCACTATACGGAAGCAAAAGTTTTTCTTTTGTTTACTACAGCTGCCTTCGTTTAAAGCCCCTATGTGTAACGTTTACAGTTATAAGTTAACAATTATTGTTTATTTCTTTCAAAAATATAATATAA
>JAQQZY010029332.1:0-11381 GCA_030068375.1 Ostorhinchus rueppellii | reverse complement strand
ATATATCTGTGTAGGTCTATGTGTGTATATATGTGTGTGTGTGTCTGTCTGTATTTATGTATGTATGTGTATATATATATATATATATATATATATATATGTATATATATATATTGTGTGTGTCAGATTTATGGATGTGCTCATTTAAAGTGAGTTTATTGTATTGCCAGAGACATAGAAAGTTAAGAAAAAAACACTTGATATTTAGTATATACCAAGAAAGCACAGCAGGTACATATCCTCTTTCTAAAATAACAAATATGTTGTGATAATTGTGTCAGTTGTTCATTAATTGTAAATTAATTACTTTCAAATTCCCTGATGAATAACTATGAATCTCTTTGAAGAAAAAAATGGTAGCGGGAGCTTCACTAAACCAAAAACATAAGAGGTAAATGTATGTAAAAACAAATCCGGTGCTAATCTAGGACAGGGCGGGGCCCATGAAAAACAAGCAGCTAAAAGCCAATGGTTGTAAAAAAAATATATGATCATCACTGTTCAAGTAAGTAGTGCAAAAATACAAATAGCCTGAAACAAGTCAGAGGCACTATGATACAAAAAGTTCTTTATTAAGTGAACTTGTTATGCTGTAATTAAAGGCATTTGTTGTCACATGATCAATTCGATTATCATCCCATGATACACTGAAATTTTATGTTTGAGTACATGTTTGTTGTGTTGCACCTTGACAAACCCTCTGAGAAGTCTTGGTGCATTGGAGATGATCTTCCTATGGGTAATAAAAAAAACTTTTATTATTTGAATAGTGTTGATCTTTTTTTTTTTAATAACAGTTCCTTTTTGTCTATTTTAGATGAATTTATTTGTATCAGTGAAGCAGAGAACACACTAATGCAATATAAGGTTATTGTCTTGTACATCAGTGTCAATTTGATCATTGTCAGTGCTTTCTTGAAGCTTCTGTAGGCTGTGTTTCTGCTGTCATTTGGCCTCAAGTCCAGAGTAACCTCTCCGCTCGATGTTATTAAAGAAGTCAGACAGGAAACAAGATTTCTGCACCTATTCTTTATATATACCATGCCGAAGCTTTAGAAAATCCAACCTGTTACGCTACATTTTGGCCAATCCCAAGTCTTCTCAGAGAGGACATGTATAGAAACAAGTGACTGACGGCTATAATGACAGGAGTCAGTCAAACACATTTCCACTGTGTAGACTAAGTGACTCATCACAGATACAACATGGCAGCTCCTCTAACCATGATGTTTTACCTTCGCTCTTCCAGTAAATAGTGGCCTAAAAGGGAAAGCTGCAGTAGGAGCATTTATACTTTTTAAAACCTGGTGTTTTTTTCTACCTTCAAACTGAATGGCATCTTGGGTCAGTGTCACCAGAAAAGTCCAGAGATCACAGTGGGTGCTATTATTGGCCTACTCCCTTATAGGCTTTAATGAAAAGAGACAGGAGACAAATAAAACAACAAAATCTCACTCAACCTGTCAACCAAGGCCCAATATGAGCAGGTGCTCACAGATGGAAACCAAAGGATGCAAAGCTTCCCTCTGAAAATGATCCCAGGCTATAGGGTTATGCTTCAATGGTTGTTGTCTGCAAAATACAACAACAAATCAATGTTTACATCTCTAATGTTGAAAATGAGCATGTGAAATATGATCAGTTCTATAATACTTCTGCATATGCTGTTGTACTATACTTACACAGTATTATATTTCTATCTTGAACTCGTCAAACATGTGTGTTTTTGCTCATAATGTAATGGATGTGATGTAATGTAGAGCCACACCTGAAAACACAGCTTTTAACTTCAACTACTGTAGAAATAAAATGATTGTTCTTAATATAAGTCAGGTAATATTACAGTGATGAATTTTAGCATCTGTCTTTTTCGATAAAATGAGCAAATATTATTTTGAACCCAACTCTGTAAAAGGTCATGAAATCCTTCTAAATATGATGAGCTGTTGTCAGCTGTAAAGTATTTATCATGTCTTCACTGTCTGCGTTTTCATGTACTGAAGTAGACTTTTTTTTTTTCATCTGCACAGACTCCAGAGCAGACGTTATCTCAGGGGAAAAAGCCTTAGCTGATCTTTATTCATTACGCATTCTTTTTGTCACCAAAGCAAACACCCGCCGGTAATTATTTTATTGAATGCCTCTGACTGGTGAGTAATGGAGGGCAACACAATTAATAGCTGTTACTTCAGGGGAAGAACCCTGTGGCTGCTGCAGAATTTTAACATTCTCCCTGATCATCAGACGGTACTGAAACTCGGAGCTACTTATAAATTCTTTCTGATGTTCTTTGGATTCCGTGTGCGTGTGCGTGTGTGTGTGTGTGTGTGTGTTTGGCCTAAATTCAGACTATAGGTACAACGTGGCTTAATATATTTGCTTGTGTATGTTTGTGCAAGTGTGTGACAGTGTTTGCATCAGAGCCTGTATTTCTTTGGTCGAAGCTGCTGCAAAATTCTAGACCAAAATACCATTCGTCATTAAAAAGAATCAGATTGAAAAAGAATATTTGGCAGCCAACCAGATTAAATCACATTCCTTAAACAAGCCGCAGTGAAATAAATCTTTCAGACTGTTGCCAGAGCAATGCACAGTGAAAAAGCTTTAGAGTTAGGACAATAGATTTTCAGAGGCAGTTTGGCCACACGTCCGCAAATGAAGCCTGAAGCTATTAAGCTGCATTTGAAGCCCCTGCACTAAACATCTGTGGTTTTTGCATGGCCATTGATCCTAAAACCATGCACTTCATAGTCCAGCTGGTTGTTGTTCATCATTTACATGATAATTCAGTATTCAATCATGCACCTATGTAGTTTTTCCACTGTAATAAATTCAGCTCTCTCTGGAGTAACAGTTCTTTCATAACAACAAGCAGTGATAGGCTATTGCTGTGATTGATAATGTTGCGACTGGCCTTTAGTCAACCTCAACAGCATGAAGGAAATAACACTGATTACTTTCTCTTACAATGCCATAAGTTAAACAGACAAGAAAAGAACAAGAAAAAGGGAATTGGTGATGCAGTGTGAACCTTGATGATGAGTCAGTTTCACAGTTCTTTGTTTTTGTCTGCACCACAGTGATGATATCCAACTTGTGCTCACTGGTTTGCAAAAAACTCATCCTTTTTCTTCTCAGGGGTGGTTCTCTTTATTCCCTCTGGCCAAATACTGATGATTACAAAGGAATGATTCACATATATCAAAGCATGTCGATATGAGTCATTATTCTGACAGTCAATTAAGTTGCCAAAAAGAATGAAACCAGCAATTTCAGAGAGACACTACCATAAACATCTAAGACAAATGATTCTGACCCTGTCATCACAGGTTTAATGTTGCGTGAGGCACCTGCCTGTGTGATACCTCATATACACAGCATGGCCAAAATAAATGTCACCTGGATTTTATTAAGTAAACCGAGCAATCCACTGGATAATTACTGCAGTGATTAATATGTTTCTGCTAAAATAAGTTCTTTAAGCGAAACTGATGCAGTGAGTGGCTTCTCCTTTCTTTAACAGCCATCAGTTTAGTACAGATCGGACTGTGTTTCAAGGGGAAAAGGTCACGTGGTCTGATGAGTCCAGATTAACCCTGACTCCTGAGCGATGGGGGCACCATAGTGAGAAGACAAGCAGATGAAGTGATTACCCATCATGCCTATTGCCTACAGTACAACCAATTGGGGGCAGTGTTATGATCCAGAGTTGATTCAGTTGGTCAGGTCTAGGTTCAGCAAAAATATGTGCATAAAATGTGGTCAGCTGAACTGAACAGGCTGAATGAACAGGTTTGAATATCAGTGGATTCTGTCTTCAACAACAGACATTTTCCAACCCTACTGAGACTTTTCGGGCTGTGCTGGAGAAGATTTTACACAGACATTGCAACATTGGAGAAAAACTGATGCAACTCTGGACAGAAATAAATGGTGTGATGCTAATTGTAATGTTGTATGAGCATTGTATGGCATAAGTAATGCCACAACAGATGCATTCATAGTTAAATATTGTGTGATTTTTAAAAAATTGTTATTATTATTATTATTGCCAGGCAGTGTTTATGCCTGAGGTCAGTGTGTCGTTCCAGCCTGTAGCACAGAATTAACAGGTGGCCACCTATATTGAATTTGGGTCACCTCCCGGCCTTGAAAAAATACTACTTTTTCAAGGTTGGAGACTTTGCTCTTTTTTTCTCACAAATCTTCTGGCTTTTGTAACTGCCATTATGGCATTACATCAGTCTGGTGACAGTGGCTCTGCAGTTTTCAGTTTTTTTTTTTTTTTTAACCAAATAGCTTTTAAGCTGTCTTGTGTTGGATCAAATGGTTTACCACACTCCTCTGTTTTTCCTTCAAGGCCTGCAACACATGTTTCTGTCTATCTAAACTGTACATGTGGAGATAACAAGAGAATAAATCTGCTATTATAATAAGTTTGACATAAATTGTTTTTTGTTTGATTAATTACCAGTAAAGTTAGTTAAAATACTTTAGTTATGTGACAATAGTCATTTTTCTTCCATCATATACTTATTCTGTATCCTACAATACACTGCTTGCAAAAATGTTGAGGCAGTTCAAAGCATGGGAATACATAATCAGGATCATACTATCCATACCTACATGACTATTTTCAGACAATGTCAAACAACTGTCTCAAACGGACGGAAGTATTTCACAAAAATGTAATTCATTAGTTTATGTGGAGCATTATTACATTCTACTATCTATGTTTGCAACATAATCTTACTAGTATTTCATAATTAATACTATGCTTTTACGTGCTGTGCTAAAGTTTTTATTACAGGTTATTACTTAACCCACAAGGTATTACTATAAATTATCCATTGCTGCAGGGCATTGCTTTAACCAGCTCTCTCCCACTTTCAAAGCTAATAAAAAACATTCTCTGTCATACACTCCAGGAATGTGTTCATAATTATAAATCAGCCACTCATAACGCTGCAGCTCCCACCTTTATATGTGTATAGTTATTTACAGGTTGTATTTACTTTACAGTCACAGAATTGAGATGCCAAACCATTGAGTAAAATAGTTCAGGTGTGTGCCGACACTGTTTAGTGAAACAAGCGGACAATCTGTATTGATTGTCCTTGAAGCACAGATACTGATTAGGAGTGTATTCACTGGTGCATCTCATGAGGCAGCTGCACAGTGCGAAGCCAAACACATAATTATAACAGAGAGATAAACAACAGTGACATAAGCACGGTGAAGGACCCGTTGGTCTGCTGGGAAAAGCAAGAGAAATGAAGATTTTAATGAGAGAAAAAAGGAACGGTCTATTAACACCACATTGAGTTCATAACAGAAACCTGCTTTTCTTTGTATTTTACAGACCCTGAGGATTACCAACCACCCATATGGAAGTCCTACTGTGAGTAACCGCTCTAAACGTTCTTACTAATATGCAAACCTGACTTTTGCCTTTAGTGAGCCTATTCATAAACACCACCTTTATCTGTCATTGAAAAATATCAAACAGACTTTTTTCCTATACAGGCAGAAACTGGGCTTTGTTGTACACGGTGCAATTAGACACACTGCTGGTTCCAAAATGCACACAAAAACCCACTGAAACACACTCGCCCACACATCTCATTCACACATGCAAAAATGCAAAGCAGTGAATTCCTGATCCCTGAGTAAAATAGGTTACTCTCACACAGGAAAATAAGATTTTCTACCTGCAAAGCGGCTCAGCTAAAATGGGGTCTTCAGAACTCCCACCTCATTATACAGTGTTTTTGCCGTGTGGGAGAAAACGGGATGACTCCTCAGAATAGATGTGAAGCATTTTGTGAAGCATCAATCATTTCAGTGCTAGTTGACTGAAAATGGAAACCGTGTCTGTCGCCTGAATGTTTACATTGAGTTGTACAATTATAATTTACAGGTTTTATGTCCAATTATACCATAATTAAACGTGTCTCCTGTGTAATTTTCCAATGATGCTGTTTTGCTGAAGTCTCCTCTGGTGCTCTGCTGAGGTATTTTTAGAGCTCACTGTGTCATAGGAATGGATGTTGTCCAGATCTTGCTGGTTGGCTTAAGTCAGCCTGACAAAACATGAAAATTCACAGTCAGGAGTCTTCCTTCCCCCGCCTGGAGAATCTGCTGTGGCGAGGACTTAGCTCCACCTCACACAGCGATTTCTTTGCTGTAGTACCAGTCATTGGTAATGAAAACACTCCTGTATTCTTCAGCTCTCATCCACTTCCCAGAAGGCTACAGACTGCCAAACAAGTACCCAGGAGTGAGCGTTATACCAAATAAAACAAGTATCCACTGGTCTGTTGATACTACTGCAGGAATTTTGTCAAGATTCTGGTTTAAAAAAAAATCACATCCGATGGTGAAAACAGCAAGAAATGACTCAACTTAAAGTCTAGACATATGAAGAATTAAAACTTGTAAATGACAAAAGGAAGCACAGACCGCTGCTGCATCTTCTGTTGTGGTGTGTTTTCGTGCTGACAGACATTCAGTTCCGGGAAACAGTAAAAGCAGCAGCAGTGTTTTGGCCTTTTCCCTTTCTAATCACTAACTGTAATGCAGTAATTCTCTGAAGCTGCTGAGGTGTTTGCAGTGATTACTCTACCGGCCACAAATCCCTCAATTCCATTTTCACTCTGCTTCACTGATTTATTTTTGCTTCTCCCAATACCAACACAAAAAGCTTAGATTTGCAGCATGTGTGTATTTAAGTGTAAGTACTCCTGTTTTTCTGTCAAAAGGAATAGTGTGCACTTGTAAGAGCACATTAGGTTAAGTGCACAACAGGTCTTAATTCACACAAATGGACTGCAGATATATGGCTTCCGTCATGTAAACCACTGACTGCTTAGCCTTGCATACATAAGCTGATGGTTACCTTGCACTGTCACAGTTAGACTAAATACTATTGAGCAGAGATACAGATCAGTGTATGAAAGGTGCTGCATAACTTAGTTCTTTGTAAATAATCTAATTATCTTTAATAAATCTGTGTGGGCATGCTACTGGAGTAATAAATGTAAAACGTGTCTACTTATAAAATTCAACTTGACCTGTACTCATAAGTAAGAAAGAATGAGGTGTTTCCCTAACTTTCACACAACTCTGTACACAGTATACCAGCTACAGCAGGAAGCTCCAAGACCAAAGAGGGTCACATGTCCTCAGGAGGTCAGTATATGTTTAGTTATGGACTTTAATTTAACCAATTATTGTTTATTTTTGTAACTTCCAGGACACTTGTTTGGTATTTTATTTTATTTCCCTCTGTAGCTCTTAAAAATATGATACAGTGAAAATAAAATGGTATTATTGTTGCCCACTGATTTTTGTGGGTATGGATCATAAAGTATCACATCACGCTCTTACAAGAGATTCTTAATCCTGGTTAAACAAGGGTTAAATGAAAAAGAAAAACATGAAAAAAGACACAAAAGTCATGTTACAGTGAGAAATGTGTCTGTGATGAAAAATGAAGTAACTGTGTGATTGTCTTATTTAAGTTTTAATGGTTCTTATCATCCATTTTATCACTATCCAGTACAATTCCTAGACATGTGAGAATGTGCAGTGAAAAGATTCAATTTCTGACATGAAGCGAGAGGATTTTTTCGCCTGGCTAACCATCCCATTGCACTACAGCCAAGCTGCATATTGGAAACTCAGCATTCCGTCCCATGTTTGGGAAACGTTCACAGGGAAATGATTGAGCCTGGTAGCTGGAAGCCAGACAAATCAGTAATCTATTGGCAGTGACTCACTGATACCACACTAACTATTTTAACCAACTGTTAAGGTAGATATAAAGTGAAACCTGATCTTCCAGTAGTATTTCTTGAATTTATTTAGAAACCTCTTTTTGTCTGTAGTTTCAGCTTTAATTTCCAAAAAGCTTGCAGTTTCTTGCTTCAAAATTGGCAACAAACTCCATCCATGACTGTGACAAGTGGTTTGTTTTTTAGTCCCATCAGATGTGGGAAGGATGTGTGTTGATGTCTGTCTCTTAGGTAGAGCTGCCGCTCATCTGTTGTGTACAAACAGACTGCACGAACACTTTAAATGACAACCAGCAGAAACTCTATTCCCTCGGCTGGCATTTCCTCAGCTAATGGAACGTGCTTCTGTAGATCTGTGACGGCTCACTGAGAAAAATGTCACTCTTTTATTGTGCATCCTGCTAAAAGGAATCCAAGTTTGCTACACTTTTTAGCTCAAAAAGGAAATGGGCCAGCTATGTGGAATGCATCTGGCTGTCCTGCACTAATCCAAAGGAGAAAAAACATTGAACAATTACCAGTGTGTTCTTTTATAGAGATTAGAAAGGAAGCTGTGGATTTTAAGTGTGATCCAAACTTATGTGTGTTATTTGTGTAAGAAAACTCAGACATTAGCAGTGCAGCACAGCTCTAAAGCATCAAAGGTTCAAGCTGAGCTTCTTACTGATGATTATTTTATGAAATACATAAAATATCTCAAATACAAGATGAAACATTTTTTGTATGTCCTATGCAACGTTTTTGATGCAGATGTACTACATCTGCACATCCTAGCATCTGACAGCAGCATACTAAATATTAATTCTTTGCAGCTGTCTACCTATTACCAGCTGTTTCCTCGCAATGCGTCTAATTCATCTCCGTACTCTGTGATTTGACTTTATGGTTTGGTAGCTGCGAATAAACGAGGGGGCACAGATGGAGATAATCTGTCCTGTGGTGAAGAGCGCCTTTATCTTTCACACAGGCTCGAAGAACAATTCACAAAGCCATTTAATTGAGCTTTCATATCATGTTGCTCCAGCCAATATGTCTTTTCTGGTTTACAGATGGAGAGCAGACCCAAATACTATGGCAGAGAGTGAGTATAAATTATTACTGTCATCATTTTTTATTGCTTTTTCTCAAATATAACTGCAGAAAATGACTTTATTATGATTGATTTGCATCAGATGTGATTGGGTTTAAGTGGATGGATGTGTATTTTGGTTGAGATCCAAACAGTAAAGGCGCTTTTCTATCGCATCGTATTGGCTCAACTCAGTTTGACTCCACTTTTTTTTTTAATCTTTCCATCAGCCAAATGTTGTTGACAGCCACATATTAAGAAGCAAGAACAGCATCCCTTCAATATACAAAGTGTTGCAAAACAATGGACATCTTTTCATCATCATACAATTTGTTTAAAATTTGTTTGCTCTTTTTGCTCAAAAAACTATAATCATTTTTATTCTTCTACTTTCAGGAAGAGACATGTTGTTTACTGCAACAGAAAAGGCACTCTGTGTATCGAAGTACGCCCAAACTCAATCAGATCTGAACAAATGTAGATTTGATAGAAAATTTCATAAACAAGCACTAACAAGAAAACAGATTTTAATGAGGCATAAGAAATTTCAAGAGGAAGGCTGTTTGTGTCAGAAAAAAAGACTCCACTACCAACTTGATGTGTGCTGTGTCACACATTGAATATTTGTAAAAACTTTGGAACATTATAAAATTACCATCCCCTCAAAATTTTTCATGTGAAATTTGTAGAGTAAAATACTTTACTGTATGTCCAAAATAAACCCTATTAAGCATCACTTCTCCTGACCATGTAGTCACTCTGATATGGACATCTCAAATGATGTCAATTTTTTTGGGACATCCTGCAAAAAGGAAAATCTTACCAAGTGTATTTTTCTCATTTCTAGTCAAAATATCTCATCACACTTAAAATAAGACATAATCACCAAAAGAGTAACTTTTCAGTGAGATATAAGAACTTATTTTCAGACAACAGATCTGGAAAATATCATTTCAAGAAATCTTAGTATGATAATTTTCCATTGGCAGTTGAATTGTGTAAAAATAAATAAATAAATAAATAAATCTGCCAATGGAACAAGTGAAAATTATCATGGTAAGGTTTCTTGAAATGAGATTTTCCAGATCTGTTGTCTAAAAATAAGTTCTTATATCTCACTGAAAAGTTACTCTTTAGGTGATTATGTCTTATTTTAAGTGTGAGATATTTTGACTAGAAATGAGAAAAATACACTTTGTAAGATTTAGATTTTTGCAGTGAATCCGGTGAGTCTGACCTCATGAGGGTGTTTGGAATCCCACTTGTCACAGGTGTTCATCTCAAATGGTTGGATGTGTGACCTGGTCATCGTCGTGGCCATGACCAACCGCGAGGCGAAATCCCCAGCTCATGGCATCAGTCTGTTCCTGGTGGAGGACGGTGTGAAGGGCTTCCAGAAGGGACGCAAGTTGGAGAAGATTGGTTTGAAGGCACAGGTACCCGAGCTCAGAAAGTTCCGTGTGAGCACATCCAGTCCAGCGACACGTGTTAATACCAGGCATTTGTCCTCCTGTCTCCAGGACACTGCAGAACTATTTTTTGAGGATGTACGACTCCCGGCTGATGCTCTCCTCGGGGAGGTCAACAGAGGTTTTTATTACCTGATGAATGAACTTCCTCAGGTGAAACATCCATCTTGGACAAAGTTTTTCTTTTGCTCTTTTATTTCTATTTCTTGTAAAATTCAAGTAACTTCATGTGGTGGCTTTATTCAAGATTCAAGAAGTTTATTGTCATATGCACAGCAGTCGAGTTCCCTTCAGACGACTGATGTAAACAGTTAAACTAAACTATAATGAAATAAACTGTACAATTTGAAGAATTTAAACTACAATGAAATAAAGGAAACTGTACAATGAAATCAATTCAAACTAAATTATAATGAAATAAATTGAACAATGAAATAATTTTAAACTAAACTATAATGAAATAAACTGGACAATAAAATCAGTTTAAACAAATAATGAAATAAACTGTACAATGAAATACATTTATACTAAACTATAATGAAATAAACTGTACAGTTTAAAGAATTTAAACAACAATGAAATAAAGGAAACTGTATAATGAAATCAATTCAAACTAAATTATAATGAAATAAAGGAAATAAATTGAACAATGAAATAATTTTAAACTAAACTATAATGAAATAAATGAAATAAACTGGACAATGAAATAAATTTATACTAAACTATAATGAAATAAATGAAATAAACTGTATAATGAAATAAATTAAACTAAACTATAATGAAATAAATGAAATAAATTGTATAATGAAATAAATTTAAACTAAACGATAATGAAATAAATGAAATAAATTGTATAATGAAATAAATTTAAACTAAACGATAATGAAATAAATGAAATAAACTATACAATTAAATAAATTTTCACTAAACTGTAATGAAATGAAGGAAATGAACTGTACACTAAGCAAGGAAAAATAAATATGTAAAATAAAATAAAGCGAGTACGCTGTGCAAAGAATAAGTGTGTCAAGGTACAAAAAAAAAAAA
>JAQQZY010029316.1:0-11381 GCA_030068375.1 Ostorhinchus rueppellii | reverse complement strand
GCTAGATTGTAAATCCTCTGTTTGTAAGTCGCTTTGGATAAAAGCGTCTGCCAAATGCATAAATGTAAATGTAAATGATTTGGGAAGTTTTTCATATTGTTCCAATGTTGTCCTGATGCTGCTCTCCCTGCCTTAGGTTCCAGATATTCAATGAGGTCCCAGAACAGGGTCAAACCACTGAATAGAACTATGGCAGATGAAATATTTTCCTTTGACAAAAGTAGTTCAGACTAAATACTTTTTGTCACATTTACACTTATTTGTTTAACTTGAGTGCCCTAACCCCAACAGCAAACAGATAACATAGATTCATAATTCATTGACAATATTAAATATGTAGATACATTATTAGATTGTAAAGCAGGGGTGTCAAACATGTGGCACAGAGGCCAAAATCTGCCCGTCAAATGGTTGAATCTGGCCCATAGGATGAAGTTGCAAAGTGCAAAAATTCCACTGATGATATTAACAATCAAAGGTGTGAAACACATTTCAGTTCAGGTTGCAGACCAATATGAGCTGAAGTAAAATAATAACAGATTAACTTATAAACAGTGAGGTTCAACTGGACTAGTTTTACCCTTTTGAACCTAAACTAGTCCAGCTGAACCTTGAAGAACTATCAAGAAGAACAATGACCTGAACAAATAAGAAAATGAATGAGAAACTGCTCTTATTTTAGTTCCAAACTCCAAATTTTTAACATTTTGTTTGTTACCAAATGTTCGTGTAACACTGTCTAATGCACAGGTAGAAATGATTAGTTGAGGCAGAATTTGTTAGTGTTAAAACTGCAGTTATTTTTCTTACAAAGTTAAGTTTTTTTCAGGTTATTCACATGTTTCTTGTGAAAGGATAGATTGTAGATGTAAATATTTTCATAATTTAATGTTTTTTATTGCACTAAAACACAGAGAAAAAGTTATTATTATTTATAGGTTATGGATGCTGTTACTTTACTGGTCCGGCCCATTTTTAATCCAATTGGGCTGAATGTGGCCCCTGGAAGAAATGAGTTGGATCCCCCTGTTGTAAAGTTTCAGAAAGTATGACATTTGCTCATTGGAGTCTTACTTGTCTTTCCGTTTTCAGCCATGGTCTGTCCGTCTCCTGCTGCGTAAACAGGCACCAGTGAAACCGTGTACAGGGTGTCGGGCGTCAGGCCTTTCAGTACTGTTCTGGTGGTGTCTGCTGATACTTTTTCCTAAAAATTAACAGCAAATCACACATGAACCACTTGAAAACCTTCATAAAATCAGAAAAACAACCTTGAACATTAGTTGACTAATTAATGGTAATCTATTACTTAATTATTCTTATAAAGTATTGTGAAATATTTGCTGAATCAAAAACAACAGAAGTGTGAAATAAAGTCCTCCTGTTCATAAACTGGAGTTCTGCCTACCATGGTCTCATCTCCTCCAGCAGCAGGAGCATATATGAGTTTATACTCCATCACTGGGCCCTCGGCGGGCTCCCATTGAACATTCAGGGTGGTCATGGTGGGGTCCAACACCTGCAGGTTCCTGGCTCCGCCCAGAGGCACTGAGACCACACAAAAATCACATTAAGGTTCAAGTTATCTCATCATTAATTAGTCAAACTTATCTGAGGTTCTTCAGTCGATCGAAGTTATTTCTGCTTATCATTAGCTTCATATTATAATGACTTCACTCGTACACAAATGGACAAAAGTATGTGGCTACGTTGAATCTAGATGTTTCTTTTCTAACAAAACAATCATAACTAATGGAATAATATAGTTTTATATTATGGGATAATTATCATATTTGATTATTAATATTGACGTTTTTATCGGAAATCCTCATGAAGAGGACACGTTACAGCTGTAGACATGATGTGTCCCAATATTTATGTCCAGATAGTTTAGAAACATCAATATTTCCAAAGTTTAATGGTAGATGTTTCTTCCTCAGTCAGATGTGATGAAAGTAGATGGTTTATGTGGACGAAAATTATGATTTACAGTCAGAGCAGAAAAAATACTTCGGAAATTTAGAGGAAGAACATTTAAAATCAGTCAAAAAAAAAAGAGTATTGATAAAAAAAAATAAAAATAAATCCATGTTGAGAGAAATTCAGTCAAAACCATCTTTGACTCATTTTAGAAGCAAAGATATTAAACCAAACTAACCAATGCAATGATATCTATCCCATAATATAAAACTATAAGACATTAATCATTATTGTTCTGTTATAAAAGAAACACCTGAATTCAGTGTGTCCACATACTTTTGTCCATTTGTGTATGATTTCGACAATTATGCTACGAGGCTAATAATATGTAAAGTGAGTGAAATGTAAATATGTAGACATAAAGTCTGTGTGGACACTGGAAACCTTAGTTCAGAGTCACTTATTTAATAATTCTTAATACTTTGTGTAATTTCTGTACATTTATTAAACAGCAAAGTTAACAAACCTATCGTCCCAAAAAATTCATATTATCCCATAAAGACCCAAACCATGTACTGATCGAACCTGTTTAATACCTGCTGATCCACTAATCTGATCAATACATGTCAATAATTGGTAAATAATAACCTCTGAATTTACTCTGAGCTTTTATCTACATGAACAGTAAATTAAATATATGATCTATATGGAAGTGATTAGTTATCATAATCTAAATTCAAATGCATTAGCAGAAATGCTTTTCCATTTTAAGAATGTGGCTGCATTATTTGACTCATGAATATCATGAGAAATAAATCATCCAGTCTGTATTTTAATTTTCTTATTCAAGACCACTCATTCTTTAACTTAATTAAAATGAAAAAGAAGAAGACATTTCAGATTTAATTTTCAAAGTCTGCCCTGGAAAATAGTTACCAAAATTCAATTTGAAATCTAAAATTGGAAAATGCAAATGCATTACTGGAAATGCCTTTTCATTTTAAGAAGGCATCTGCATTATTTGACTCATAAATTAAATGAGTCATTATTTATCCAGTCTGCATTTTAATTTTCTTATTCATGGTGCACATTTTATGACACATTTATAAAAAGAAAACACGGGACATTGCTGTTTCATTTTCATGGTCCGCCCTGCAAAAAAGCTATTCTTAAAATGAAAAAGCATTTCTGCAAATGCATTTTAATATAGATTATGATAACTAATTGCTTCCTTAGATACACTAAAAAAGTAAATGGTGATAAATCACTTAATGAGAGGAAAATTCATTTCGGAACTACCATAAGAGTTCCATGTTTGATGATATGGGTTCTGATATCCCCTGGTCCTCTCTTACTCTGATCAGAGGCAGATACGGTGCCGTTGGTGTCCTTCTGAGGACATCTGAACTCCACCGCTACGACTGCTCTGCTGATTTGGGAGCTTCTCTATTTTCCCTGTGAGTTTCCACTCTTGTATCTGTTCAGTCTTGAATTCACATGAGTTTAAGGAGCTCCACATCAGCTGATTGCATATGATTGAATACCTGCACAGATGAGTCGCTGCTAATAAATATTATGGGATAACTGCCCTGGCTCTTTATAAACGCTTGTGTCATGTCACATCTGTTCCCCTCATTGATAATGTCAGATGTTGGTCAGTTTTCACCAGTAAAGTCGCTCTGCTTTAGATGTATTTGAACATCTAACTGCTTATCTCCCTGCTTTAGGTTTCCTTACATGTACACAAATGACTCCATTATCATTTTTATCTTAAAATAAATGTATTTACGGCTACTTTAGATCTTACTTGTCTTTCCGTTTTCAGACATAGTCATTCCATCTCCTTCCTCATAAACAGGCACCAGTGAAACGTTGTAGACGGTGTCAGGCGTCAGGCCTTTCAGCACAGTGCTGGTGTTGCCTCCTGACACTAGATCCTGAAAATTAACGTTAAATAACTCAGATTAGCTGCTTCCAAACCTTCATAACAACAGAAAAAAGCTATATGAAAAAATGCTGTACTGTATATAGGACAAAATTAACCATCAGTTATTGAATTGTTGCTAGATTTCAAGGCGAAAGCTGCGTTTTCATATTAGCAGAAAGTGTGAAACAGGAGTTTGATGTGCAGAAAATACTGTGAAAAGACTGAGCTAAAGCTAACGATGATCATCAATATTACAGTGAACACTTCATGTACACCTTGAAAAGTCATACATGAGTTTCATTTCTCTCATCTAAACTTAAACCAGAGACTTAAAGCCGTTTCACACCAAGCATTTTCCGTGTTTTCGTGTGAAAAAATTCACACGGACAAAAATATTCGGGCAGACCTCGAGTTTCTGCAGAAACTCGGCCTGGAGTCAAGCATCTCCGAGGCATGATGTTAAAAAAGCCAATAATAGGGCTATGGTTAGCAGAAAGCGGATGAAACAAACCTCGGACTGTTCCACGGTCGTCAAAACTACCGGATGAGCGACTGATACCGACGTGGCTCCTGGATGGGCGGGCTTCCTGGGACTCGTTCCTCTACAAAACTCTTCGTTCCTTCCCGTCGGTGGAACCACACAACTCCGCCGCTTCTTCTCAAAGTCAACTTTTTTAACGAACCTGAGCCATGGATGATTCGCACTGGATCCGGTTTGGAAAGTCGTCATGCCGAGAAGTTCGCATTTGTGTGATACTTTTTTTTGGTCATTTTCCTTCATTTCACCACGTTTTCGCATCACATCAGTTAGAAACGGCTTTTAAATCGATCGCTTCAAATCGATCGATTTAGGATTTTATAGTTTGTAAAATCTCAACTGGTCTCTTGAAACATTCCATGACAAGAAAACTTCCTAGTAATAGATCTAGTTTGGCTTTTTTTATGCTCTTATTTTTATGTATTTGTTTATTTTTTTATGCTCATCTTTTATTGGCTCTCACCTTTATGACTGTATTTTTTTTATCTTTTATATAAATAAGGCCTATTATTCTTTATTATTCTTACGATTACAGATTAAAACTGACTAAATCTAATCTAAATGGGACACACAGGACATCTGAAAAACCATGAAGAGTCTTTTAAACGACTGCAGGAACAACAACAGTGACTGAAGTAACAGCATTTCCCAAGTTTCCTGTAGAGGCGACTCAGTTTGACACTTCTGAAGTCAGAAAACGACACAGGTGAGTTTTAAACTTTCTCTCTTCATGCATCCAACAGGAAGCCGCTGCTGGTTCATCCTACCCAGCCTACCATGTTCTCAGGTCCTCCGGCAGCAGGAGCGTATATGACTTTGTACTCTCGCACTCGGCCCTCGGCAGGTTCCCAGCGCACGTTCAGGGTGGTCATGGTCGGGTTCAACACCTGCAGGTTCCTGACTCCGCCCAGAGGCTCTGAGACGAACACAAACACAGGCGTTAAAGCAGCAAACTCAGCAGCACCATCACTAACACTGCAGATTTGTCATTATTAAATCACTTTATTTTATTATCTCTTCATAGATGGAAAATGAAAAAAGTCACATCGATTAAAAAAGTAAACAAAATAAGGAAAAAGGTCGACAAAAATGGACGAACACATGCATCGAAATGAGTAAGAGCAACAAAAAAAAAAAGCAGTAAAATTTGAACAAAATAGGCACAAAAAAAGACAAAACCAAGCAGAAATAAGCAGCACAATGAACAGACGCCAGAGATCCACTCTGGACTGGACGGTGTGAACTGGTTTCTTACTGGTTCGTCCTTGGCCGTTGAGGTCTTTACTGACGGTGGTGGGAAACACGGCGGCCACGCTGATGGAGTACGGCGTATCGGGCTGGAGTTTCTGCAGGATGATGTTGGTCTTTTTGCCCCCGACCTGCACCTGTTGATTAAAGAACACGTCAGTGGACGACAAAGACAGTTCTGTTACAAATGAGTCTAATTCACTATATGGACAAAAGTATGTGGACACGTTGAAATCAGGTGTTTCTTTTCAAACAAAACAAAAGCGATAAATGTCAAAGAACAAAGATTGGAGTCATCTGTCGCGGGTTTCTGGCGTCATAATTATTGCCTGTCAGGATCCACAGTCACATCCTGTATTCTGACAATAATACTCATCATCTGGAAGAACTTGGATTTTGTCAATAGTAGGACTGGGTAAAAAATACATTTGGTGAATTTTATTTTTTTTTTTAATTTTGTGTTATTGATTAATAGTGGATGAGATCAATTTTTCATGACCGAGGCATGGCTCTGGTGTGAGAGGGGGCGGAGGAAGGGTGGGGAAAACATCATCACAGACACCCCCCAAAAAAAACTTGAATTAAGAAAAAAAATCTTGAATTAAGAAAAAAAAAAAAAAATCTGCCAGTAGAATGAGTAAAGCTAATCTTGGTCGGATGAAGAAGTGATTCTGTCTGGTTCTAAGTGTCTGGACTAGAAATGAGACAAATCCACCGGGTCAGGGTTCGATTCCCCTGCGTCAGACTTAGGAGGGACATCATTTACCCATGAGCCTTTGGGGAACCCAGTTGGACCCACAGGAGGGTCTGGACTGTAAACACGTCCCTGACTGGCATAAACAGTTTTCCTGGTAGTGAACAGATGGAAGTCCACACGGCGTTCCCATCTGTGTGTTGGCTTTACTGATGCGGCTCCTGTGGGAATCCCACTGAAGACGACACTTTATTTACACAAACGTCTTCTAGTCACAAGCACCAGTGGCTTTGATTTGAACAACAGTATTAGTCATTTTGGGACACAGTGGGCGGAGCCGACATGGACCCGAGTCTACTGTCATTATTCTATTTGGTCTTTCAGTGTTTTTACAGAACAAACGCATCAGTTTGATTTAAAATACTGTGAATTATTTTACATCATATCCATCTGTCAGTTTTAAATCCCATCTTTTCTACTTTTGACACCATGTGAGCTGTTTGTATTATTATTTTTTATTCTAATGTTTATTTGGGCTTTGATTTACTGATTTATTGTTATTCTTTTTAATTGTTCAGCTGTTTTATGTCTTTTAAACTATTCTTTTCTTTTATCCTTTCATTTTTATTTATTCTTCTTGACAACACTTTGGTCACTGTGGTTGTTTTAATGTGCTTTACAAATAAAGTTGGGTTGAATTTACCCGTTGATTAAACAAAAATAATATTTTACTATGTTTTCCACATCATTTGGCTGATCTTCTGTTAATTACATCATCTGATTGGACCCATTTCTTCTTCTTTGATTTAATGTTAATTTAACTATTACTCACTCAATAGATATTAAATATTTTAGATTAGTAGATGCTTTTGGTCGGAGGCTTGTAGCGCATTGTACCATTATGTCATAACAGAGAAATGTGTAATAATGTCATAATTTTTAACCTTATTATGTAAGAACACTGCATTCTGAATAAAATTCTTGAACGCATTTTGCAACAACTTATATATTTCAGTGGTTATTATAAAAAAATATGTATATCATTTTAGGTTAATTGAATTTGAAGAGGATCAGACCAGTAAAATACTATCATAATAACCTATAAATAATGAAAACTGCTCATTTTTCTCTTTGTTTTAGTGTTAAAAAAAAAAAGGAAAATTACACAAAAATGTTTACATTTAGAGACGAGCCTTCTATAAGAAAAAAAAAGTGAATAACTTGAAATTTCTTAATAGAAGTCTGTGGAATTTTAATCATATTCTGCCTGCTATTTAATGTGTATTTGTAGATCCTTGTATGATCTATAAGTTGTGATTCACATATAAATGATAAACTAACTGTAATATTGTTAACATTGCACTTATTTTACTTAATTATTTTCAGGTTGTTCATATTTGTACAAGTACAATTCATAGATATAAACATTTTCATTACAAAATTTTCATTTTATCACTCAAAAGTTATTTTCCTATTGTTTACATTATTTCACTGGCTCCGCCCACTTCATACCATATAAGGCTGAATGTGAATTGGTAGTGGATGAACAGGTATGAGACGGTTCTGTCAGTGGATGTTTGGGTTTTTAAGGGTTAATAAAGGATTCGGAATAATTGCTCATTAAATGCATTATAAACTTTTCCGTGGAGGTTGAGTGTGATTTATTCTGGTGGGACTTCCAGTAGAACGACCTCAGTCTGTAGCTGTTCTTCTTCCTCTGCGTTTTTTTCCCCCTCTATTTCTAAAATTATAGCATGTCACATGGTAATGGATCCACAGCTCCACAAATCAGCACATCTGCACCGGGCCTGACCTAAAATCCTGTAGTTTTCCATAATATTTGTCCAATTCCCAAACTGGCCGTTGTCCATAATTTCAGCGAGGAAAGCCTGAGCTCATCGTGCACAAACAAACATCCTGTCTGCTGTCACATGACGGATGGTACAATCAGCGCTGGGCGACGGCGCTCCGACCCTGACCGCCGCGCTGTTTGGGGGAACGCTGTCATAACATCTCAGAGACACAATAAAACCCGTCGCTCGCTGGAATTCCTCGTTGTTCTGATCTGACTTCCAGCTCTAATCGGCCGTTGGGTTCGGTCACAGCGCAGGAATGTGAGCGCGGCGGCCAAACGCAGGCCTCGGCTCTGCGGGGCGCCACTGTAAACGCAACAGCGGAGTATGATGAAGCGGCTCGTACGGTCCAGACAGGTGTCGCACTGATTCACTAAAGTCCTGCAGGAGACGAGGTTCTAGAACACAGGTGTCAAACATGCGCCCCAGGGACCAAATCCAGCCCGCCAAAGGGTCCAGTTCAGCCCTTGGGATGAATTTGTGAAAAGTAAAAATTACACTAAAATATTAATAATCCTTTTAGTTCAGGTTCACAATCAGACCAATTCAATGTCAAGTGGGCAGGACCAGTAAAATACGAACAGAATAACAGAAATAAATAATGACAGCTCCTAATGTTTCTCTTCATAAATGTAAACAGTTTCATGTATTTACACTAAAACAAATTATAATTTTGCAAAAAATGTGAACCTAAAATGTCTTAAGGGAAGTAAGTACAGTTTTACCAATATTCTGCCTGTTATTAAATGTTTTGTGTATTTGTAGATGTTTATGTTATAATGTACGTGTGTAATTGTTCATGTTATTTACGTGGTTTGAAAGGATAGTTTGTAAACATTTTCACAATGTTAATGTACTTTTTTCAATCTAAAACACAGAGAAAAGGTTCAAGTTGACATTATTTATATATATATATGTTATTATTTTACTGCAGATACAATTTGGCTGAATGTGGCCCCTGAACTAAAATGAATTTGACACCCCTGTTCTAGAACACAGTGTCAAAGTGGTTCTAGTTCAGGTTCCACATTCAGAGCAGGTCCAATCAGGAAAATAACAACACAATAACCTAGAAATAATGACAATTCCAACGTTTGTCTATGTTTAACACTTGAGTCCTCTTTAAATTTACCACCCTGGTGACATTTAGGACAAAAAAATACAAAAACATTAAAAAACCTGCGTTAAAATCAACATGCATTAATCATGTTGTAGCTTTTTTTTTTCCAACAGCTGATACAGCTTCATGGATCAAATGTCAAATATCACTGGTTTTCTTCAACATGAAACGCTGTAAATGAACAGTTATATAGTGTAATAGTAGTGAGATTAAAAACTGTGGCTATAACGGAATCAACAGAGCATTTTTGTCCATGAGGGAAACTAACTTGGCCATAATTTTACCCACATTCAGCCTCAGTTTATCACTTACACATGTGCATTATAACATACAGATATTAAAATCAACAGCAATGAAATGTGATTTTAAAATTCATTTAAAAAAAAAGATAAAAGCTTTAAGCTTAAAAGGAACAGTGCAGATCTAAACTTCTGAATAAGAACTCATAATTCTGATTTAATTTATTTTTGTTGTTCAGAGATTAAGTCAGAATTCTGAGGAAACAAAAGTCTGCATTCTGATTTTTTTCTCATAATAATAATAATAATAATAATAATAATAATAATAATAATAATAATAATAAATAAATTGGATCTTAATTGAACTTTGTTTTCCCCCAGTGGCCCTGATCCTCTTCCTAAAGAACAACCACTGAAATGTCTGATGAAAAATCAGTGTCATTGTACCAAATTCAGCCTGTTATTAAATGTTTTATGAGTTTGTAGATCCACTGTATCTATGTTTTATTTTTTTATTTTTATATATTTTAACTCTTTTCATCCATCTCTTGATACTTTTATGTTTTATGTAAAGCACTTTGAACCTGAACATGAAATATGATTAAGGATAGGAATCGATAAGAATTTAACGATTCTGATTCAATTATTGATTCTCATTGGGTGAGGGAATAGAAGAGTGAACAGGTCTTTTATATTTCCATCACTACAGAAAAAATCTAACATACAGTTTGTACAAACACTAAGTGCAGATGACGCCAGGCCCGTTTTTTTTTTGGGGGGGGGGGGGCGTACAGTGAAATTGAAACGACAGACCTTTCACTAATTCCTCTACTGCCGCAGTTCTACGATGTGAGCCGGTTCGACCCGGCCCGTCTCCCGTTGTTTTGCACCTCATTTCCTTTTCTCTGCCTTTGGAAACTTGTATTTGAGGAGATAAGACGTTGGTGTCCCGAACCGGAGCCGGAACTGGCCCCGGATGGCGTCCTGCCGCTAGGTAAGCCCCTAAATGCTAAATAGTGAATCTAACGTATGAATCCCATGCTGCGTGGACAAATGTTTAACATATTGGAGGGATTCCACCCTTTAGAAGAAATGGAAGCTCTGACAGTGTTTAAGTGGACCTGGTGTCATCTGTTTAGACCGGTTCTGTTTCAACGCCATGTTGGCTACGTTCTGACCAAAACAATGCAGTGTATGTATGACGTCATTGCGCATGCGCAACGAAGGCGGAGTCGACAAGCAGAATCGTTAAGCAGGCAAACAATTCCAAGGAATCGAGCTACTGGGAACCGGTTCTCAAAAAAAAAACGGTTCTCGATTCCCATCTCTAAATATGATATACAAATAAACTTGCCTTTTCACTCAGAATTATAATAAAAAATATATTGGACATTAATTAAAATTTTTCCCGCAGTGGCCCTGATCCTCTTCTGTATTTCAAACATAAACTGTACATGTAAACATTTTTGAATAATTTTACAATTTGACCCTAAAATAGACAATATTTTAGAGTTGTCAACATTTATAGATAATTATAAGTTGTAATGCACATGTGTAAATGATAAACAGATGCAGAATTTTGTTAAAATTCTAAAAATCACAATCTTGTTGATCTTCATACTCTTATTATAATGTATAAAGCTCATGATCACATGCTCTCCTACAGTCTACAGCAGATGTTTGAGCCCAGACACAGTCACTATAATTTAAGAGGAACTGAAATCTACAAGAAAAGGAAATGTAGAACAAACGTAAAAAAGCCAGTGTATCTGTTAGAGGTTCATCTGTGGAATAATCTGGATCCAAATTTGAAAATGTCTTCTTCAATATGTGCATTTAAAAGGA
>JAQQZY010029287.1:0-11382 GCA_030068375.1 Ostorhinchus rueppellii | reverse complement strand
GCTCGTCCGTATAGTCGGACATAAGTATATAAGTACATAAACAAGTCATTTAAATATTGCTCCTCACGTGATCGGATCAGTGATCGGTTATCGGTTTATTTAAACTCACTGATCGGCACAAAAATCGTGATCGTATAAAGCCTATTAAGGACTGCTACAGTCAAACCCAAATTAAATGGTCTCGTTGGAATCACAGCTGGAAAATCCCATTGATTTGTGCTTTAAAAGGACCAAACCTTTTTTCTTGTTTGAAACTCAAGATTTTAAAACACATTTCCCAGGGTACTATAAACTGTTGAGCTTATAATGCTTTACTACACAACAGAGCTTGACATATTTGACAAACATGCCAAATTTGAAGTATATATGAAAAAATACAGATACATAACAATTCCCGAACTACTTAACTGGTGAATGACAAGATGTTTATTTGACCACGCAACCAGTTTCATGTGCTAAGATCAAGACTTGCATAAAATTTACGTGAAAATGATATAAAATTTTAAAAAAGAGTAAGAAAACAGATTATTTCATTAGCTTATGTAAGACTCTACACTGCTATCTTTTCAAGAAACACTGAGAAGTATAACAACACACATAATAACTTTGGTCAGTCTTTTACCACCATAAATTCCATTTGCTTGATGGTGGAGTGGTTTAGCAATGTATGATCTATCTTCAGTAGTTACAGTTTGTCTTGAGTGGACTTCCGTGTGGGGAGGGGCAGAGCTGCATCAATAGCTCATCTCAGAAGCATTAACTTCCTGTGACAAACACCAGCTGCTTGTTGAGAGGGCCAACTAGCCAGCAAATCTTCAGCCCTTCAGTGTGCAGACCTTACAGACAGCCCACACAGCTCAAAATGATAACTTTGTGCCAGATTATGATTTCTTATTCAGAAAAGAGGCTGATCGTAATATTCCAGCCACTCAGCCAGAACTGAATGTGCGAACCCATTACTCTCAACCTTCAGTGAGTGAATGGGACTAAATTTTCCCTGAGAGAAGCGCTGTCAGGAGAGCTGACATATTTGTCTAAGAGAGAAGTCTACATAAATTGTATTCTCTGCAAAACAGCTTGAATTTGATTAGTTTCAAGCAAATGTCCTGCCAACTTTTAAATGTTTTAGATTAAAAACCATGCCAGCAAAGGCAGCAGGTGGTTGACTGGTGAATGGTATGTACCATAACCACTTGTGTTTCATGTCCACACATGCCTTTCATTTCAGTGTCTTCTGTATTGCAAACAACACTGAACTCGAACCCTTTGCATTAGGAGGCAAAAGAAAAGAAAAGACAAAAAATTTAAAAAATGTAAAAAGCTCATTCATTTTGGCATCATTTATCTGGTTAAGGGCTAAGAGGAAGGGAAGACAAATGTCTCAAAGAGTTCCTACAGTTTTTTGGAATGTTTTTTGTTGTTTTTCCAAATGGTGAGTAAATTGGAGCATTATGCATCATCATGGGGGAGGTTGGTGGTTGTACGAAAAAGGAGGAAGGCTGAGGCTCACCATAAACCTCAACTTTGTAAGTGGTGCTTGTTTAAAAAACAGTTATATCTTAACAGAGCTCAATAAAAAGTCAAAACATGTGTTAACCCTACAAATTATGGTGAGCCTTTGAGAGACTTCCGCTGGAGAGAGTGGGCGGCTGTGCATGTGTTGAGCATATCAGGATATTTGAATTCACTGTGAATGTTTGTAACGCATGCCGAATGCATTTGTGTATGCGAATGTGAGTATTTGTGTAGGCGTGAGCTTTTCTACAGACTCACCAGGTCTGGGCTTTAGTGTGTAGAGTTGCATGGAAGGGTCAGTAGAGAGGGATTGGTTTGCACACTGTGAAGATTAGACGCCTGATGAGTTGGAAATCGATCTCTTGGGTGGAGGGGGAGCTGATAAGCCCGACGCCAGATTCTCTTTTCCCCTCTACCTTCCAGTTGTCTCTCAGATAAACTTGCTAAATCAATGAACATGAACAGATGGCATCATCTTCGCAAAAGATTTAAAAAACAAAAAAAAGTAGATCTCAGTCCCAGTCATGTGAGTGATACTAGGAATATTATTTCTCCAGTTAGCATAAGTGAATATGTGTTTGCATGAGCACATATATATACTACAGAAGATTTATTGGATTGTGAAAGCACATTTATCTTTATGGTGTCCTGATGCTTGAGACCTCTTGAAAGGAATATTATATGTACTACAGTACTTTGATTCCTTATAGATTTAAAGATAAACATTTTGCAGACAGTAGTCAGCTGTATATATAATGTATAACCATATTTTAACTGGATTTGATTGGTTTTTCACAGTCAATTATTTACAAAAGTTTTCTTCTTGTACACAGTTATACAATACAAACTTAGTCTTAAGATGGAATAAGTTCAAATAAAGCCTAAACTAACTTCTTTTAAAACATGATACACCTGTAGAACTTAAAACAAAAAGAAGTAAAAAGTTTCTAAACTATCACAGCTTTTTGTTCACATTTGTAGCTGCTACATGATGTCAGTTACAATTAAAAGTGTGATGACATATATTAAAATACAAGTCTGAAACAGTCCTGAAATACACTCTAGTGAAAACAAAGTCCAAACACACATGCTGATGATTTTTCATTCATAGAGCAGTCAACAGGCTAAAAACACTCACTATACACTTATAGATCTGATTTTTACTAACAACTAGGCAGTCTTATTGGCTGAAACAATGATGGGAATTGCACTGTTTCAGAAATGGGCCTTCTTTCCCTTGGAATTAAAATCCTTGTCACCGTCACATGGCAGCTACACCACTGAACTGTTGCGTGTTCACACTAGCTGTGTGTTACTGCAGCACCAATAATGCCTGCCCTATTTTCCCACCTATGGTTATATTTTTCATTTAGCCATAAATTTAATTTCTAAAAAAAAAAGTGAGGAGTTCAGTCAAGTGGTTTTTCACTTAACGTCAGAGAAGCAGAATGAGAGAGAAAAAGAGGGAGAAGCTGTGCAACATATTTTTTTCAAAAGCTGTCTAGATTTTAAAAATATAGTCAAAACCAAAAAGCATTAGTTATGTAAATATATTGCTGATACAATGTCCATTTGACTGTCAGCAAGGCTTTTTAATGTCTACTTTTGCAGCAAGTGTCTTACCTAACATAGTGTCTAGTCTGTTAGACTCTGTTCTGATGCTTTACATGTGCCTGACACACATTACTCACACAACAAATTAAGCCAATCCAATCTGTTAATAAGAGTTGAAGTAAAATTAACAGGAAGCACAACAACCACTGATGTGAGAAGTAACCAGTGTGTTCCAGGTGCTACAGTATACTGGTGTACAATACAACTGGGTACTATCTCATAACCAAAATAAAACTATCCATGGCTAAAATATAATTTTCTTTTCAGGTACGATGTGGAAAAATTGTTTGACTTTTACATTTCCACCCAATGACACAAAAACATACCATCTACTGTATGACAATAAAAATGCATCCATACACAGGGGTGCTATAAACATCTTTTGATGGGGAATTACACTTCTTATGTGATAAAATATAATATTAATGTTGCATGAATTACACATCCTGCAGCTTACTAACAGAAGTGTTTTTTTGTATTGTGCACTTTGAGATTTAGTGTCAAATGCAATGTACGCTGCAAATAAAATCTATCATTATTTATTATTAAGGTTTTTCTGACAATACACACCAGTCTGTTATCAAGATATAGATTAACAAGAATGATCTTATACAAAAGATTACAAATAGTAGTGCTTCTTTAGGTTATATTATGTGTCTTATTTTGATAATTTACTTATTTAGGACAAAACACATATTGGACCTAGACACACACACATTTGTCAGACTGTCTATGGACATGCCTGTAAACTGACTGCTCCAAAGTGATTCACAGAGTCAGTGTGTCCATGCACACAGGAAGTCCCAATTCCCTGCCCACTCACAGGCAGCCGCATACTTCTCATGTTCACCGATCCCTGGAGATGCTTTCCTGTGTGTATATGTGCATGCATATATGGTCAAACAATTACACCTGCACGGATGGAAATAATTCATGGTATACTGGCTGAGATGGAACATGATGAAAATCCTAACATGCTGGTATCGAGTCGAACAACAAACATGGTTGTATCTCTACTCCAAACTTGTCCTGATGAGACTGTTCTGAGATATTCACTGCACTATACATTCCGCACACAAGTCAGCACATACAAAACTCACTTGTCAAAGAAGGAAACCTGTGACGCCACAAGAAATTTCACAACTAATTATATATATCTATCAGAGAACCTGAGTATAATAATGTTAACTTAAAATTCACTTTATTATGGGGTGGACAAGCCATGCTCTCTAAGTATGCTTTCACACCTGTGCTTTTTAGTCTGCTTCACTTTCCCCCTAGGTGTGATTCATTTAGGGAGATGTGAACACAGTAATCCCACTTTGGGTGTAGAACCAAAGTAAAAACATAGTGACCTTTAAGAGGAGGTGGTCTTGGTCTGATCCCAAAGAAACTTAGGAGTGGTTGGTTGTTGGTGGGAACATGATTTCACCTTGATCTGACCTAACTACCAGGTGTAATCCGCAGGTTTGAGCTACACAGCTCCCACAGGCAGATGTGCTTTGCATTCTGGGATGTGATAAGCATGCAAAACGCAGCAGTTTATACCGTGGTATCTGGAGAATGAACCATAATGTGAATAGGATAAACAGGGTTAGGCTTTTCTTGTAATTACTTTCTTGCTCTTGGCCCAAATACATTTTACCAATAAGCATGAACATTCTCACATAATTTATTTATCATGATTTTGGTTTTCTGTGTATGTAAAGAAACCAAATCGAGAAAGTTGCAGGTTTATAATCCATCAACTTATTCAGAACAGAATAAAGCACATATATGAAATTTCCCTTGTATGGCAAATAAAAAATGTATTAGCTTTAGCTCATCTGTCTTTTTTAATCATAGCAGCATGTTAAATTTCCTCCATTTCTCTGAAAACATACTACAAGTATTCCACCCTCTGCGGTGTCTGGGCTGTCTGGAGTAACCATTAGCCTGCACCGGAGGTTTTAAACTGGCATACAAAGCAGACCACCGGCCCAAGTGCTGTTACTAATGTAGCAAGCCTACATTTAAATTGAAGAAGCTAATATTAAACCAAACTGAGGTACTTTTAAGAGGATCTTCCAAAGCTGTGACTACGATGGAAAAATGGAGTAGTTGGTAACAAGGGCGATTACAATAATCCACTTGGGCGTGATGCCAAGTACTTGGCCTGCGGAAGCGTTGCCACAACAATACTCACACTCGTCAGCTATAAACAGCAAGGCATGAAATATGTGGAGCAGGTCAGCAAAAGGACTTTGACATTAGGAACATGGTGAGGAATCTAAACCTGAACTGTGCTGTTGACAGCAGATGTGAGAAGGTGGTGAACATGGCATCAACTGGCCTCTGCATTTTAATAAACTAGAGGATGTTCAGCAAATGTTCTGACAGTTCTGTCGGCACATCACATTTCTCTGTACATTTATAACTGTAAACATGGCACAGCAACCACAGCACCCAGTTACCCTGGAGGAGTACAAAATTTGACTTCCCAAATATAAACGTGAGCAGACCCAGACCCTCATTTAGCATGCTACAGGGAGACTCCCATCTCCACCCATTACTACTACAAAAGCAGACTGGAATTGGACCCTTTGGCTGCAAATTCCAGCTGAGAATTAAATTATCTCATGAAAACAAACTACCAGTTGATTCAGAGGGTTTTCGATGAGAAAATGGGGCACTGAATGGCAGGATGTCAACCTATAATGGTCTAGTTACACAGTATTATAACACATAAAACATTATAACTCTACTCCTCCTATAATAACATATAATGATTTATGAGGATTATTTAAGTTAGGAAGTTGACTAAAACTACAACTAAGATAATACATAGGCTAAATAATGGTATGGAGAAATGTCTTACTAATTCTATGCCAAAACATTGACACAAAATAGCAATGAAAGTTACATTTTAGGTTTGGATGATGTCTACCAATTTAGCATGTGACGTTGTCTTCACTGAAACATCACAATAAACAATGACACTAGGAGGGAGCTGCAAGGGACAAAAAGGATGTGCAGTTAAACTGTAACTGTATTCACTCACGTCACACAATCTTATGTCATAACATTATTTCACACGGTGTCAACACAAATATATATGCATTTTAGAGGTAAAAATTATTATTTTTACCACAACACAAACTAATCTGTAATGTAACTTTAACTCCACACTACGGTATGCCGCATTAAAAGATCTACAGGAGAGACAGAAAGAACTTCACAGTGTCAGCAAAACAACAACAAAATTATTTTCCTTTGTGTTTGTAAAAATATTGAAATTCATGTCATAGAGGTAAAGAGCTAAACTGCAACTCATATTTTATATCATACAAATTGTGTTTCAATACACCAAGTGTGAAAAATGACCTACCATAACCATGTGGTAATTTATTACAAATTATTACTTTCTTCGCTTTTTGGAACTCATTGAACAATTCCAAATGAATGAGGAAGAAAGCATGAAACAAAAATGTTGTAAAGAGTGTAATTAGTAATACAAAATAAACAACAGAGCACAATATAGAATGTGTTTTCTATTGTCACACTATATGTATTGTGATTTCACATTGCCCTACAATCAACTGTGTTGTACCCAAACAAGAAGTGATGTGAATAATTTCTTATAGCTGTACAATGCTGTATTATAGAGACAATATCACAATAATTCACTCAACATCATGATGACTGTCGTCACTAACGGACAATGGAACCTCGATGATTTCTTATACCCGACGTCTAAGCTGTGTCAGACCACCTCACTGGTTTTCCTGTAAGTCATACGTGGTGGAGACTAACTGATAAGAGAAGGTAGTGGAAGAAACAGGAGGGCTGGGGTTTGAGTTACAGGCTCATCAATGATTCAGTGGGACGAACACAGACCAGTGTATTCAGACAACAAACAACCCTGCAAGTGGACATGGAGCAATACACAGACAAAGTATCCGTGTGCCACACACTATCACACACTCATGCATGTGGTGAAGCACGTCCACCTGCAAACAGGGAGACAAAGTGCTTCTGAAGCAAAGTACCCTCTCCTGTACATAATATACCACTTGACCTACCTCGAAACATAAAGCAGCCATATAGAAGAACCAGGACACACCTTATGACAAACTGCTGCTTTTCTGAAACTTTAGGAGAAATTAAAGTATTTCTCTTTTAGTGCTTGTTTTTTTTTCTTTAAAAAGTTGTGTGCATGTACTACCTCTCCACAAGTTACATTTTTAATATATATTTGTGTGATTTAACATTAATCACTAACTGCCCAGTACAGTAGAACTGAATTCAACAGAATACAGTAGAAATTAGTAATATTGGGTCTTGAGGCTGTAAATAACTATACTTCTTATACTTCAATTCATTCATTCATCACTACTTAGTACAAGTCTGAGTAGTAGCTCAAGGCAGAGCTGGGAAAGGCCAGTGTGTTCTGTTGTAACCTTCCAGAGCAGCTCTGTCTGAGCCTGATTCAACTTTCCAGTCACCATACGTTCCTGTTTGGGTTCAACTTACAATATTTGTGATTAGTCAAGGTTATGTTTCTCAGAAGGGAGGAGGGAATGGTCTATGAAGCTCTAATTGTGCGGCACCTGGTCATGGTTTGTAATCATTAGCCTCTTGTCTGGCCAAATGATACGAGCTTGTGCTTAGTGCTGTCTTATACAGTCTTCAGAGGGGTTTACTTTAACTTCTTTCATGGCTCATCTCTCAGTCTATGTTCACACTGTACATTTGACTCCGACCTGTTTGTGACAGCGTGAATAGCACAAATCAGAAACAATGCTATTATCAGTTCTGATTCCTACCACCTCCTCTTTCACATTTTGTGCAGTGTGATCTTAGTCTGAACATTCCTACTTGAATGCATCAGTCTAGACTGACATTTGTTACAATTCTTTATCGTTGTTCATAACATGGAAAATGTGCTGGCTTCCACTGAACATCAAGCTATAAACTAAACTGTAAAGACTTGTCTTCAGTGGCCTCAACTGGAATCTGATAAGCCAAAGAAAAAAATATAGGATCTGAGCAATAAATCTGAACTGAATAACTGAATAATAATAATAATGAGCCTCATGCATGAACCACTCATGCTTTGTTATTTGGTTTCAAATACCATATATGAGTGATGTAGAAGAACTTGGTGAACTAGCCTTTTTTATTATTTGTTATTTCATGTATAAATACAACCTATGCGTTCTCTAGACACAGTATTATTTTGCTGTAAGGTTTTTTCTACAGAATTTTGAGTTGGACATACACGAAATACCATCATAATTTATTGACACTATTGGACACAGCTGACAAAACAAGTGGAATCCATCATAATTATGTAGGTCATTTAGATAATTTTCTGAAATTCATAGCATTTTCTGAATCTGACATGGGATATTCATGGCTCACTGTACTAAAAAAGGTAAGAGAACAAAAACTACTCTTGGATGACAACCAGTGTCTTAAGATTAATCAGATATTGGCTTTATATTTATCAAAGGAATGAGCCGCAGGTTTTAGGACAAACTTGACTGATGACCCACATCTCAGCACGAAGGGCCTTCATATAATGGACTATACTATATATTATATAATAGTGCTGCAACAACAAATCAATTAAATCGATCAAATCGATCCAAATCGATTCTTAAATGAGTTTGCAATGAATTCGGCACTTAATTCCTTGGGTCTTGAGCATGTTAGTATTGAGGCATGCCTGCACGCTGTGTAGCACAACAGAGGAAAACACAGAGCAGCATGGCTGAGGCTTCAGATGTAAGGTCAGATTATAAAGGAGTGATATTTTGCTCTTTTAAATGGAATTATGCATTTTAAAACATTTCCCTGTGGTCTCCATAAACTGTAAAAGCTCTGTTTGGATCTGAATTCTTCATTAATTCAACTCCACAGGTCCATCTTCAACCCTATTTCTCAGTAATGACACCAGAAAGGTTGTTTTGAGCGCTGGCCCTTTAAATGCACGAGCCACTTTACGCCTCATCCCCTCCAGGTTTTCACCTCTGCTGCCTATGCCGTTCAGCCACTTCTGTTTGTTAATATAACCAACAACTGAATACTTTATGTAATCGGCTCAAAGTTTGGACATATTTTCAGTATGGACTCCATACAACCGCTGCTGCTGATAAACAGTCATGGGGCACTCAGAGAAGTGTTCATCGAAAGTCTTGACCTTACATGTGCAAATGTCATGATGTAACTAGTTATAAAATGCAGCAAATTAAGCAGGAATTAAAATGCGTCATAGAAATCCATTTTTTTTTTGCCAAAATGAATACAAAGACAGCTTTGTAGCACCTAGAGGGTTCGACTTCAAACTTTTTGAACTATTAGGGTCCAAATACACAAATAAATGAACCAAAGACTAATAAAAATGTGTGTAGCAAAATATGATCCCTTTAAAGCTAGATTTATGTTATGTTCATGGTGGCCAAGGCAGCCCATTTGGCCCAAATGTAATGCACTGTTTATGTAACAAAACTTGAATATAGAGGGGAAAATGACCAAAATCCCATGGTGCACTACATTTCAGGCAAACAGAGCCACACAAACGCTAGTTTGATAGCCTATAACCAGAGCTGGTTGAAGAGTATAGCTTGCTAGTTTCTAGCTATAATAAGTCTAGGTAGCAGGCTAGTGCTCGTTAACTCTACCCACAGCCATTGGGGGGATGTAATCATTAGTGACTTGTCTGCAGCCTATCTTGCTTTGGGTTAAATACTGTTCTTTGAGAATTGAGTCTGTTGTGTTTATCCAATGTTATGTCCAATGTAATATCCAACATTAATTAGTTAAATTAAAATAATGTACAGGTTAATCAATTATTACAATTATCATATTAGTTGCAGCCCTATTATATAATGCATTTTCAGCAGCTACTTTCCAGAAAGTATCTGCCTTCACTGAAAAAAATCAGTGCTCCCTGAGGAAGTGTAAGCCTCAACAAGTTACACAGCAGACTATTTGTGTATGTGAGGATGTGCACACAGGCTCATTTGAGACAGGATGGTTGGAAAGTGAAGCAGGAAATGGCAATCAACCATGATCAGAGGGGAATTGATAAATACAGGGCTATGCATCTACATGAATGTGTCTGCAAGGGTGTGTTTCTGCAAATGTGTCTGTGATGGGAGAGAAAATGCTGGGAAATCAGTAGTTTCACCTACATTTGCCGGGTTGAACAAACTACGCTGCAAAGAAACCACAGACGCTATCCTGAGCATCTTCCAAACAAACACACAGACCTTTCTCTCACGTTTTTGTAAAACCTCAACCTCAGAGATTTCGCTTTCTGCTTGTAAAAATGTAGGTTTCTGATGACTTAGAGAGAAATTAATGTCTTCAAAAGCAAAAATCTGTGGTCTGAGACTAGGCAGAAGTGTGACAGAAATTTCTTAAACGAGTAAAGAAAAACAGAAAGCAGCATCTGCAATCTGGAAATACGATGAGGGCTGGAAACTGAGTGCATTTTCTTTGTCTTTGCTTCCAAACAGATTTACAAAAGTTAAAAGTTGGTTGTGTGCAGTGAAATTGTGTAACTGAATCCTGCAGTGTGTGTGTTTAAAATTTAAATACTGCAGAGTTGTTATTTTTATCCAGTGTGTTTCAGCTCTTCCTGGGTCAGCACCTTCCTGACATTAACATTTTTTTTTTTCCCCAGGACTCCTCCAAGCTTTACAAATAAGGATTCTATTCATGAATTTAGCTGGCTTGCCGTTAAAGTAATAAGCTTGCCAAACAGAGATGTGACCTTCTTAACAGCTTTTTTACATGAGCTGAACGGCCAAACTATGTTTCAATTTTCCGCCTTACATTTCTGACTCAGGTATTGGCAACATGAGAGGAACTTTGGTGTTTGTTTAAGTGACTGTGTAGAAAAGGGCAGAGAGAAAAAAAGTGTGAAAGGAAATAAATTCAGTGACTGGATAATTACTGCATGATTTGATTCTGAATCTGTGTTTATTGCAACCGTTACTGCAACAAAGTGAGGATACAAACATAAGCATTTGGACTGAGAGAACTAAGGACTCTCGTACAATAACTTGGTAGACCACACTGAACCTAACCATGTACTGAACACCTGTAGAGCCCTGCACAAGAGTGACATAGCCATGAACACAATTCCAGTAAAATGTCTCTTAATGTTTGTAGAGGCAACTGACTGATAATAATAATAATAATAATAATAATAATAATAATAATAATAATAATGGTAATAATAATAATAATAATAATAATAAT
>JAQQZY010029254.1:0-11384 GCA_030068375.1 Ostorhinchus rueppellii | reverse complement strand
TAGATGCTTCTATATTAAAGACACAGGATTAAGATTTTTGGAATTAACCGTAATTCCCCAAAATTCTCTTTAACATGGATAACAGATACCGTTTGTGTGTGTGTGTGTTTGTGTGTGTGTGTGTGTGTGTTTGTGTGTGTGTGTGTGTGTGTGTGTGTGTGTGTGTGTGTGTGTGTGTGAGAGAGAGAGAGGGAGAGAGAGAGAGAGAGAGAGAGAGAGAGAGAGAGAGAGAGAGCCAGTGGTGATTCTTAAGACGTTAAAACAGCAACAACATAGAATGATAAGACTGACTTTAACTACACTGTACAACACAGGGGTGTCAAACATGCAGACCGGGGTCCAAATCCGGTCCGCCAAAGGGTCCAGTCCGGCCCTTCTGATGACTTTGTGAAATGCTAAAAATAAACTAAGCTATTAACAATCATTTTAGTTTTGGGGCCACATACAGACCAATTCCATTTCAAGTGGCTCAAGTTGGTAAAATGCTGTCACAATATCCAATAAATACTCATTTTCATGTATTTACACCAAAACAAGGTATAATTTTGCAAAACGTGAATAATCTGAAAAAATATGAACAACCTGAAAATTTTTAAGAGAAGTACATTGAGTGTTTTGTGCATTTGTAATTCCACCGTGATCTGTAAGTTAGAATGAACATATGTAACTGATAAACTGTTCAAATTACACTTATTTTTGCAGTTTGTCATTATTATTCACAGTTTTTAAGCATAGTTTGTAGATGTAAACATTTTCATAACATAATTTGACTTTTTTCACTCTAGAACACAGAGAAAAGTTTGGAGTTGACATGATTTCTATATTATTATGTTATTATTTTACTGGTCCGGTTCACCTCAGGTCAAATTTTGCTGAATGTGGAACTGAACTGAAATGAGTTTGACGGCCCTGGTGTAACACATGTCTCTCAGGTCTTTTTATTGGTCTGAAGTCTAAGGGGACACATCTCATCGCCCATTCCCACAGTGGCGATAAGGTCATGTGATCTAGACGCAGGTGTGTGTTGTCACCAGGTAAAGATATCTGGCTGCTCACAGTGGAAGAAAATACAGCAGCACTCCTCTCTCCTTGGGCTAGAGTTACTGCTCGGTCGTTGTGTCTTAGCTAACAGCGAACTAAACCCTCTCTGCTCCGTACGAACGCCTTCCGCTATAATTCCTCTGGATATCCTAAACAGACGTGGCTCTAGTTTCTTTTCCTCGTCTCCTACGAGCAGTCGCTGCTGTAGGTACATGCATTTTACATGACCAAAATATCTATTTGATCTTTGATCCTTGTGTGTTTACACGGCATCGACTGTGTTTCACATCACCTGCAAAACAAGATGAGTGTTGGGTTTAATGCAAAGACTGAAAACACTTAGAGCTGGAGCTGCCAACATTAAAATCCAACACAGACTGATTGACAGCGATCACATCCAGTATTAATAGCAATGATTTGCCACTGCTTGCATCAAGTTAGAACCTACTGAATATTCGTATTAGTCTCTTTGTCCTACTTTCTATTTTTGGCCTTTTACCTGTCACTTGTGTCTGTTTTATTGGGGCTCTTTGTCTGTTAACCTTCAATATAATTTTCTTACTATATGTGTTATTATGCCTTGAATTTCTCCTCTTTCGCCTTTAAATAAACCTATATTGATGTTTTTTGCACAATCTAGTTTCTATTGAAAGTTTTAGTGCCGATTAAGTGCTGTATCACAACAATAATCTATTATATAAAGAAAAATACAGTATAGTACTCCGTATATTCATGGTATGACTATGCATAAAACTCAAAAGCACTAAATATTGGAAAAGTTGCAACCTTCCTGCTGTGACTCTGCTGAGAATATTCATTCTTGTGTGATTTCCGGCTTAACCCATAAGACCCACCAAAACCATCTACTGATCTAAAGTGTTTAATATCTGTTGGGCCGCTCATCCTATCAATACATGTAAATAACTGGGGTAAAATAAAGTTTGTTGTCTTTTTATGGTCATCAGATATGACCCATGTGGACGTTCAGAGGCTCCATAGTTACCGTGGAAACACCGTCATCTTCTACAGCATTGATTCACCGGTAAAACCCATGGAGTTGGATCAATGACAGTGAATGGAAACAGTTTCTTTTTTGTTTAGTTAATGATATTTTGTTCCTCATTTTTCCAGTTTTGATGGAATAACCTTTGAATTTACTCTGAGTTTTTACGAAGATCTACATGATCCCAGAATGAAATCTAGGAAAATGCCTGATTTACACTGAAAAAAACTTAAAATAAGGAGGGTAATATTACAATAAAGGGGGATAAATCACTTAAGAAAGGTGAAATACAGAGAAAAATGTATTTGGGAGCGGACATAAAAGTAGCACTGGGCCTTTATGGGTATTTAGAAATGACATACAGTAAATGTATTATGAGGTGATATGGCATGGATTATTTAGGATAATCAGGGAACAATTAAGCTCCCCTCACTCGTTATTAACTATTTACTTATTAGGAGGTTATTAGGTGGAAAGTGTAAGTTAATGACCAAGTAGATGTAGGATCTAAGGCTTTATAATGATTAATAAAGAGCCAATATTATCAGTAATTTATTTGCTAATATGCATTTAGTTTGAGCTGAATACACTGGCCTTACTATGCTGATACCAAAAAGAGATTATGAAACGATCGTCTTCAGTGTTGGTGTTTTCTGCGAGTACAGTCGGTATATGTCCTAAGGCGCGAAAAACAAACAAAAAAAAACAACAAAACAACAACTTTCGAGACCTTCATGTGAGCGAATAATAAAGTTAGCTGAGAAAGCAACGGAGGAAACAAAGACAAAGGAAAAAAACTGTGGGAAGAGTGAGAGGAGATGAGCCTGCAAGAGAGAGAGAGAGAGGTGTCCATGTCTCTCATTCTGCAAATAAACAAAAAGTAAACACCAGTGGAGGAAACACTGTGACACTTGATGCTGCTGATCGCTCCTCCACCTGCCCACTCAGGTTTCCCAGAAGACCATTCTGCCGGCCACGGGACAAAAGCAGCTGCAAAAAGCCAACACCTCTTCCCCCTGGGGTGCTCAGAGACAAAAGAGGGGGGAAAAAGCGATACAACACCTTTGTTTGCTGAGATTAAAACATGTTGCATTCCCTGCCTCCCTCCCATCCTCTCTCACTGCTCTTTCCTCATTCTCTCCCAGAGGTAACTCTACCGGTTGAGAGATGTAACTGTCAGCGAACTCGCTCGCTCTCTACTCTCGGTGTTGGTGTTAGTGTGTTTCCTGTTGTTTGGGTGTCATTGTAGTGTGTCTGTGATTAGCCGATCGGCCTTGGCACACGGTGAATGAGCAGGCCTATCCTTTAGCTGAGCCTCCTGTGTGATATGGGTATAAAGTTGGGGATGTGACCAGACTTGTGCCCCGGCCCGATTGTTAATGACTGAAACTGAATATCTATTGGCATAAAGGAATACCGAGCCTTCCCCCTGCATATGAGAATCTGACTCTCATGATAACACCTTAGGAATTCACACATGGATGAACACGAGCGCCATATTTACTGGAATTTCAAAGCGAAGCATTCACCCAACAACGTCTGGTCCGTGTTCATTGATAATATGACACGTTCAGGTGTAAGATAAACTTTTTATTTACCGCACATGCCTGACAAATTGACTCATCTTCTCCCACATTCACGTCTTATGTAACTCACATGGCCGTTACCACTCCCCAAAGTTTATGTTCGACACGTGAGGAAACACAAAACAGCAAATCCAACAATCTATCACTACAATGGTTAGTGCGACAGGGAGCGTGGCCCCCTGAGACACGCACTCTCTCCATGGGGGGTTTCAGCCAATTTGGCAACCGCAGTGGGAGGTCTCACTCTCATCAGCACTGCAAGATCCAGACCACTTGTCTACCTTTTGTCACTCTCTTGTCTGCACTGGCTTTAAAGTAAAGCTTTCATGTGGTGTCCCCGCAGTAGACACATTTCCTATTTTATTTAGAATGTTTTCCTACAGAGAAAACAGCCCCCAGCAGCTGAAAAAAAAAAAGACACTAGTTTTATCATCTGGAGTAATTACAATTTTCATCTTTAAAACAATTATCAGATCATGACATGTTTACTATTTGTACCTGAAAATTCATGGCAAAATGGGAAAAATAATTATTAATTCCTTTATCCTTTCATGCATGAATTATGTGAACCTTAATCCAGATTTTGTGTTTTTATTCCTCTTTAGGCATGAAAAAAAACCATGTGATTGGGTTTTTTTTGTTTTTTAATGAATCTATTTTTATAGTTACAAAAATATCCATTCAGTTGGACACCATGCATTTAATTTTAGAAGCAAAAAAACATGTATTTGTTGATATACTGTGTGAAAACGATGAAATAAAAACATTTGTAATACTGCTAATCTGACTTTTTTTTTTTTTTTTTTTTGTATTTTAACATATAATACTAGTTATTGCTCACTTCATGGAGATAATATGTAAAACAAACAAAAAAAACTTTTAATATTCTAATAAGAATTAACTTTTTTTTGTTTGTTTGTTTGTTTTACACTCAAATTTGCTCGAGGTTTCTGCCTGTTAAAAGTTTTTCCTCACCAGTTTCATGCGTTTGCTCCTGGAGGATTCTGTTGGGTTTCTGTAAATTGGCTTCTGAGTCTGGTTTCCACCAGCTCTATTTGTAAAGTGTCATGAGATAATTTTGTTATGATTTGGCACTGTATAACTAAATTTTGATTTGATTTTGATTTGATTTATGTTCCTGCAGATCAGGTTTATCTAGAACAGCAAAGTTATCATATGAATTGTAGTGTATAAGTGCCCGCTGTGTTGGCTGATATGGAACTAAAACAACAAATCCATGAATATACAAGAGAACAGCTGTAGGAGAACTGTCCACTGGAGTGAGCAGTATGCATGAAGAGTTAAGAGAAGAATGTTTTAATCTTCATGACATCTGGGTGAATTGGACTGACTGAAAAAGATGGACAGCTCAAATACTCTATAAAATGAACAGTTTCTGGACAAATAAATAAATATTGTGGACTTCTGAGAGTTTCTCCTGGTTCGACAATTTTATTAAACCACAAACTATAGAAAATACAACTTGTGTTTTCATCGTTTCAGCAGTTGGTGATGCTGCCAAGGATATTATGTTATGTTATGTTATGTGATCACTAGTATTTGTCGGTCTGTCTTTCACCAGGATTACACAAACTGCTCTGGATTCATTAAACTTGGTAGAAGGGGAGGATGTGGAGGACAGGTGCATAAAATGGGGCGTAGGCTCCCACTGTTTTTCTTTCTTTTGGAAACAATATAGAGCTCCTGGCAAAACTACAGCTTACAATGGTATCAGGTAAATGAAAATAAATGAATAAACAATAACCTGGGTCAGCTGAGGCCCTTCTTTGCATAGTTTTCTTCTTTTCCTTGTTTCCTGTGTGGGTTCTCTCCAGTTTCTCCAACCGCACAGTCATACACCTTAAACCGCCCTCAGGTGTAAAAGTGAGAGCCACAGATAACAGAAACCATCGACTGATCTAACATGTTTTATAACTTTTGAACCACTAATCCTCTCATTAACTGTAAATAATTCAGCTAAATTACTTTTTCATTTTTTTCGTTGTCATTAGATATGATCCATTTAGAGCAGGGGTGTCAAACTCATTTTAGTTCAGGGGCCATATTCACCCCAGTTTGATCTCCAGTGGGCCGGATCAGTAAAATAATAACAGTGAAAAAAGTCAAATTATGTTATGATAACGTTTACGTCTACAATATTCCCATAAAAATCTGAATAACATGAACAACTTGAAATATCTTAAGAAAAACAAGTATAATTTTATTAATATTCTGCCTCAGATTATTAATTTATCATTTCCACATGTACATTAGAACTCAGATTATAATTACACAAAACATTTAGTAACAGGCACAATATTGGTAAAAATGCACTTCTTCTCAAAAATGTAATGTTTATATTTGTTCAGGTTCTTCACATTTTTTGTAAATGATAGTTTGTAAATGGAAACATTTACATATAATTTTACTCTTTTACATCAAAGCAAAGCTACAATAGTATTTTTCATTATTTATAGGTTATTCCAATAGTATTTTATTGGTTCTGATCCACTTGAGATCATATTGGTGTGTATTTGGAACCTGAATTGAAATGGTTTTTACGCCATTGACTGTTAATATCTTCAGTGTCATTTTTGCATTTCACAAATTCATCCCACGGGCCGGATCAGACCCTTTGGCAGGCCACATTTGGCCCCCGGGCCACATGTTTGACACCCGTGGCTCCGTAGAGAACATCGAAATGCTGTAATCCTCTGCAGCAGTGATTCACCACCCCAACACATTTATTCTGACAAATGACAGGAGTTGTAGACACTTGCTTTATATATTTTGCCGGAGAAGTCACCGTTTCTTCTGTTTTCTTTGTTCTGATAAATAAACCTTAAAATGATCAGAGCTTTCAGTAAGTTAAATGTACAGAAATACCTGCTTTTCACTGAAACATAAAAAATATAAAGATAATATTATAGAGAAAAATTCATTTGAAAGTTACCACAAAAATAGTTCCAGGGCTTTAAGAGTTCCAAACTAAAAACAGAGACTTGACACGACAGTCCTGATAATATATCGACTTCATACAATGTGAGTATGTTCGTGTGGTTAGAGACACAGCAGAATGTAGTTTGGTAAACCATCTCCAATTATAAGGAAATAAAACATCATGTGGTATGTCTACCACAGTGCATTGTGGGTAGTTGGCATAATGTTGGAAATGTGCAGAAATGCAGCGGGGTTCTTGTGTTAGTATTAGTTAGAATTTAAAACGTGAACGGCAATGTTTATTGGCCTTTTTGTGTTTACTTTTGTTTTTTGTTATGGCACCATTAGTGAGAACCATAGACCGAACAATGGGTACCTGTTGTTGTGATTCTCAAATATTCAGTTATCCTTATTGTCAAATTAAAAATACTCTCAGTGCTAATACATGATGCTAAGCTAATGTCCTGCCAAACCGTAACCCACGCTATAATAGTAATAGAACAGTAATTCCAATCCTACCAGCAAACATACACAGTAAAAAAACAGTGTCAATTTAATTCTTAGAGTTATATTTAACTCTGTTTCAGATAACACTCAAAATTACAAAAACATTTCAAAAATTCTACCCAATTCAGTGTCAAAATTAACAATAAAATGTGCAAAAATATTTAACACTGTGATGCTTTCACACTGCTAGAGTAATATGATTAGTTTATAGAGCCATTTTTTACTCCGAATTTAGTTATAAAATGACTCTGTAATGTTTATCTATTTCTCTGCAGTGTTATTTTCTTCATTAGTTTTCACCCTATGCTAATATTGAAGTCATTTAGAATAGTAAGGGTCTCCGTGGGGGTCATAAAAAGGACATAAGTTTGTTCTATGGTTCTACTCATCCTAGAACATGCTTTTCCTTTGGTAAAGTCCTCCACACTTGCAATCCAATAAAAGCTTCATGGTGACCGTCAGGTTTGGTTTTGTTCTGCTACAGGTTTGACTAATGGTGTCACATTAATAAAAAACAAACATAAAAAGGCCAATAAATGTTGTAAAACAGACAAATTAACCTAAACCCCCTTGAGCCCCTGCACATAAAATAGAACATAATGAGAAAAAGGTCCAGTACCCACAATGCAATGCACAGACTGGCACTAATTGTTACTCTGTAGAGTTGAATTTGACACTGCATCTGTGCAGAACCTTACACTGACTTTTAACTCTACTGTTAGAGCTGGTTTACTCTGTATAGAGCTGTAAATACTCTATCTAGGTTAAAATAATTTGACTCTGAAGTATTGACACTGCATTTATTTTTACTGTGCAGCCCCACATCCTGTCATCACTGAAGCACTGGAGTAAGAGTGAACACTTCCATTACACAGTAGTGGGATTACCATTCTTTTTTATTCCTATCTGTGCATCTCCACTTTAACACTTAAACCCTAAACAAAACAAAACAAAACACCTACTGATCTAAAATGTCTTATAATTTTTTTAACCACGTTGAAATAATTCATGTAAAGTGGATTTTCTCAGGTGTTCATGGTCATCAGATATGACCCATCTGGACCTTCAGAGGTTCTGTAACGAACATGGAAACACTCGCCTTGTGCAACACTGATTCACCAGTAAAACCCATGTAGTCTGAATAATGACACTAGGATTAGATTCATGTTTATGCCCACTGACGAAGAGAATTATATTCTAATAATAATAAATAGTGACATATAATATATATGGCATATTCTAACTTCATATTTATTAATTTATGAAAGGTGAAATATAAGGAAAACTGTATTTGGAAGTCAACATGAAATAATTCTATGTCTGTAGGGGTTAAAAGACTCATTCAGACCGAACAATATTCTAAAATGATTTCATCAGAGGGGCCTTTACCTGTGCACATGCTCAATCAAAACGTCTTATATTATTTTTGCACAAGTACTCTTGCAGTATGTGTAAAACCCAAACTTTTGCTCCTATTCTAGAATGTTAGTGGAAAGTGCCAGGTGTGGTACAGTGCTTATGTGTGGCCTTGTATGTCATCTTATATAGGCTCCACCCCCTCCCCCACCCATCTACCCTACAGAGGATTACGCAGAAAATGAATGAATGAAAGGCACTGACAAATTAAAACCTTAGTTACCATGGGAACAGCCAGTTATATTGACTAGTGGTGTCTCAAGGTCATGCGTTAAACCAATCTCTCCCCCTTTATGCGGATCCGCTTTAACATTTTAAGGGTTGATCCTTGACCCACTCATTTCTTTAAACCAAGTATAATGTAAATCCCTATAGGTTCTTACTGTAATCCTGATGACAGACACACATATCGACCCCCAGACAAACGGGACTGATCATATAACCTAAATTAATAATGCGAAATAAACCACATTTTAGTTGACAGAAGTTCAAGGCAAAAACTACAGCTTTGGACTTGAATACTGGGTTCTTCTGTGCAAAAGTGTGCCAATAATCTAAATTAAGTAATTTTACACTAATATAAGTCATCTAGACATATACAGTAGTGGAAACAAAGTTTTCAGACACCATTAACACAAATACTACCATGAAAAATCTTTACTCCAGGTGTGGCTGCATCAAATAGACACAAACTCGTGCAGTTTTTTGTTTTTTTTGTTTATTGCTAATGAGTTTCTTTACGTTATGCATTTCGTTATGTTGTTGAAACATCCAATTTTGACCTTGATGGAAGGGAGCATGTGCAGAACGGATCATGTGGGTTTGAAGAGTGGAATAACACTTGGAGTTCAAGGATTTAACAATGATTTTTAATGCAATACATCACAAATGCACGGGGTGTCAAAAGGTTCCACCACTGTATAAGACATAAATGGGTAAACTCCAGGTGTCATGTCTGTGACTCTGATGCTTGTCCAGTCACATCTACCTCTAGACAGCGAGTCTTTCCTTGATAATCAGGAGAATCTATTTCTAAAAAAAATATACCCTGCTCTCTTTGATACACTTCTCAAAACACACCAGTGTAAACAGGCCTGTTACTCAGAATAGAGTGGATAAAACATAAGTCTCTCTCCAAACCCTCCCACTCCTCAAACCGTGCACTAAGATAATGAGGCCGGGTAAGAAAGTGTAAAGTGGAGGTGTATTGAGGGGCCGTGTAAGCTGGCCTAATCCTTCTTCACTGCATTTGTTGTGTCATTAGAGCTGTATGGGTTGGGGATCCTGTGACACGGGGCCTATTCAGGTCTATAGCCTTCAGCCAGCGTACCGCAGAGCCAGCGTTGTATTCAGAGCCGCTATAAGCCACGGTGGCCTTTCAAAGGTGGGACCGTCCTTAAAGACCACACAGGAACGCTCCCCTGTGGATAGGAAATATGGTGACAGTGCAGCTATAGGTAGAAGTTCAACTAAAAACACCACATACTCCAAATTTCACTCAGCGGCTTTATTTTTTTTTGTGCAAATCTCAGGCAACGCAGTAGCTGAGAGACAAGAGATGTGCTTTGCAAAGAGTGGTCTACAAGTCAGAACAAGACAGATCCTGGATACATGGATGAACCAATTAACTAATAACAAGTAGAATGACTTCCCTTTATTTGTTATGTGGATGAAAAGTGGCCTGTTGCAATATAGCTAACTGTGCTGGAGATGATACCACCATTACCCTTCCACTTATCAATGCATTTGTCAACTATAAGATTACATTTCCATTACATTCTCCTACATGAAGGAAATTCTCATGAAGCAAAGTGGAAAAAACATTCTGTGCTGCTGTTTCATTCATATTTTAAGCCCAGAGAAACTACTTTATATAGTATACAGTACCAATGACAGTTATATTTTAGAGTACATGTTACTGTGCATTTAATATTTTTCAGCATAAAAGACAAACAAAAACTGCAATGTTCTAGTGACATTGGTCGTTCAAGTTTTGTACAGAACATTTGTATTGATTAATCTGATTCTTTGTGATGGCACCATGCAGTGTGTAAGGCTGAGATTCAATCAGTCTATGCTGAAAAACAGTGAGTAACTATGTTTAATATATTACTGAACAAATCCAGTATCTGCAAACCTACTGTGTCGTCACTTAGGTAACATATGGTGTTTGTGTTTCTGTTGCCAACCACAGCATAACCAATCATTTAATGTGAATGAGTGTACGTGCTACTTAATGCAGACACAGTACTAAGTAGAGTGAATGTGTGTGTCGTACCATACAGTGTTGATGCGAGGTAGCAGAAATTCATTCATATGTAACTGTAAACCATACAACTGAAGAGAATGATAATACTCAAATACAGTACGATATGATAGAACAAACAAAGTAGCAATATTGCTTCTGGCTGCTTATTGCTGGCTTATTAAAACATTAAAATGGCTCAGATGATAAAAAAACAGCTTAGATTGTATATCTTAAAGTTTTTTTTCCTTGAAACACCGTGTACATGTGTATGTTACTACCAAACATACTGCACTTTCTACTGTAATCAGTCACACAAAGGGTTCAATTATCTCATCCAAATAAATTCAGCAAAATCTAGGGCTGGGTGATATATCCATTTAATAAATATAACTGTGCTGTTGATTATTAATGAATGCGACTGTAATCTTGCTCAACGAATATTGAAAATCCTGTTTATATTTTCCTTTTCATTGTGGTGTGATGTGTTTCTCCAGTCACCGCCTACCCGTCAGGCTTTAGTTTTAACTCATTCACTGCCAGGCGTTTTCAGAACAGAAACCCCCATACTGCCAGGCGTTTTAGAGCATTTTGACCGATTTTCAAGACTCGCAGAATATCCAGTTCTAGGACTACATAAACATGG
>JAQQZY010029193.1:0-11389 GCA_030068375.1 Ostorhinchus rueppellii | reverse complement strand
AGCTGGGATAGGCTCCATGCGACCCCCGTGACCCTAGTGAGGATAAAGCGGGTATAGAAGATGAATGAATGAATCATCATCAAATATTTCAATAGAAAGTTTTTTTTTCTTTTCCCCTCCCAAAAACAACAACAAAACAAGTGAAACAAACAAAACAAAACAAAAAAACGCTCACTCCTCAGCTCACAATATTATCTGATGATTCTATGTGTTTGAAATAAAACTGCACTAATTAACGAACTAACTAGAAGTCCTCGTCCAACATTAGGTTTGCTGGTTTAGTTAACTTCTAACGTCCACACATGCATTTAGATCCAAGTATGAACAGCAGGAAAAATAAACATTTCAGGGTAAAAACAGCTTCTATAAACTAAAGTGTTCCTATTTCTGTGACCTCCCTTTATATTTAGCATGCCTTTAACTCTTCTGTTCAGATAATATGAGATTTATGACAGGAATTTTCTGATTTTTTTTTACACCAGGTTTCATTCAACACATGTCACATGTTTCTAATTGTTTGTGCTACTTCCTGTCGTGGGGTCAGAGGTCACAATGAATAGTGACTATATATAAAAAAATACTCTGAAAGTCACAATTATTGGAGGACATAACAAGACTTTATTACTTTTGTGACATTTTCAGTATGTTTTTATTGTTATGCAGAAAATCAAGATTAAGGAAGTTACCATATTTGGTTCCTTACCCATAAATGGTTAAAAAAAAAAAAAAATACAAGAAAGGCACATGTATTTTTGAATATTAGACCCAACGTGTGCTGATCCAGACCCCTGTCCACATCCACATCCACCCTTTGAACATCATTCCTTACATTAGTACCAGTACTTCCTGGTACCGAACAAAGCAGGTTCACTCACTGTTCATGCACAGGTGGACCTTACAGACCCTGGAGACCACATTGGACGTCAGATTGCTGACTCACTGTCCACACTGGAACGGTCTTTTAATGGAAATGACCGAAAATAGTCACTTGCCCGATAAAGAGTTAACCTTTACAACACATTTATTTGCCTTTTTTTAATGTTTTTTTTTTTTTTTCAGACTGTGCCTATATTTCCTGTATTTTCCTGTTGTATATGAAGAAAAGAGGATGATAGATAAATAAATAAATGAATAAATACACAAATAAATAAACATACATGCTCACTTCAACCCTGGAAAACCAACAGAAGCTAAAGGTGTCATCAGGTTTTTGTGCAGTACTGTATGTCACGCTGATTCCGCCCACCGTTGCATGCGTCTACATCCGTTCTGTTTGTGTCCAAAGAATGGCGCCGGTCGCCTTCGTGTCACCCTGAGTTAATACAGATATTTCCTCTGGAGGTGTGTCGCCTGCAGCGCCGTCTCTTCTCCGCTTTAATATCCTGAGTGCTGTAATCTGCTCACCACGAATGACCCGCTGCATGTCACTCTCACTGCTTACCTCGGCCCTTAACTCCCCCAAAATCCCCTACATCGCATTTATGTAACCCCACCCAACCCCACAGACACAGAGAAAGAGAGCGAGTAGAGCCCGTAGGGTGCCGGCGGCGGCGTCCTCGCTCGCCGTCCTGTCCGTCTGAGTCGGTAATGCATCACTTTGCAGCGCCCCTGTGGCCTCCTTTTTATTTATTGATCAGCTCGAGTCCTATTAAGACGTCCAACAGCTGCCCTCCTTTGAAAGCCCAGGGAAACTTGTGCATTATTGAAAAATAAGCGGCGCACATCATAGTGTGCACAGCCCATTCTGTGGATGAGATGCTTTGTTGACTAAATGTCGGTCTGGGTAAGTGCTCCCCAGCGCCTTGACTTGACATAATATTATCCAGCACTTATTGCTCTCTCGCACCACAACACTTCATTCCTCATACTATTTCTGCGATACTTGGATCTGCTCCCGTCCTTAGTTTGTGTCGGGCAAACACAACTATCATTCATTTACCACACACACGGCACAAATCAAAGTCCTACCAAGTGTATTTGTGTCGTTTCTAGTCAAAATGTTGCACTTAGAGTCAGACAGAATCACCTCAAGAGTAAGTTTTAAGTGAGATGTAAGAAGTTTTTTTTGGACAGTAGATCTGGAAAATGTTATTTCAGGAAATTTCACCAAGATCATTTTTTTCTTGTTCCATTAGCAGATTGTTTTTTGTTTGAATTAAGCAAATAAATAAATAAAATTATAACAATAAAAAAAAAAAATTGAATTAAGAAAAAAATAAAAAATAAAAATCTGCCAATGGAACAACTGAAGATTATCTTGGTCAGATTTCTCGAAAAAGATTTTCCAGATCTTGTGTCTAATAATAACTTCTTATATGTCAATGAAAAGTTACTATTTAGGTCACAGGTGTCAAACATGTGCATGGGGGATGAATTTGTGAAATACAAAAATTACACTTGGAATATTATAAATAAAGGACATTAAAGTCATTTTAGTTTTGGTTCCACATTCAGTCCAATTCAGTCTGAAGTGAATCAGAAGAAGTAAAATACTATCATAACCTGTAAATAATGAAAACTCACTCCGTCTTCTGTTCATTTTACTGTCAAAAAAGCAAAATTATATGAAAATGTTTACATTTCTACGCTTTTCTTTCATTAAAAAAAAGTGAATAGCCTGAACAAATATGAACAACCTGACATGTCGTAAGAGACTGAGGTGGAATTTTACCAATATTCTCTGTTATTAAATGTTTTGTGTATTTGTAGATCTGGAAGTTGTCATGCACATTTGTAAATGATCAACTGAGACAGAATATTGGTAAAATTGCACTTATTTTTCTTAAGAAATTTCAGTTTTTCATAAGGTCTTCATGTTATTCACATTTGTTGAAAGGAGAGATTGTAAATGTGAAGTTTTTCATTATGTAATTTTTTTTTTTTTTTACTTTAAAACACAGAAATGTATGGATTTTACATAATTTATACATCATTATTATTATTTTCCTGGTCCGGTCCACCTCAGATCATATTGCAAAGATGTAGCCCCTGAACTGAAATGAGTTTGACATTGCGGCTTTAGGTGATGATGTCTGATTTTAAGTGTGATGAGATATTTTGACCAGAAACAACAAAAATACATTTGGTAAGATTTGGGTTTTTGCAGTGCAGGTGTCACACATACGGCCTGTGGACCAAAACCGGCCCTTTGGACGAATTTGTGAAAGATATTAACAATCAATGAGGTTAAAATCATTTTAGTTCAGGTTCTACAAACATTAAAATAGGATCTAAAGTGGGTCCAGTTATTAAAATGCCATCATAATAACATATAGATCATGACAATGACATGTAAAAAAAATGGAAAATTACATCAAAATGTTTGCATTTATAACCCAAACTTTCACCAAAAATGTGAATAATCTGAACAAATATGAACAATCTGAACTGTTTTAAGGGAAATAAGTGTAGTTTTAACAATGTTCTGCCTGTTATTAAATGTTTTGTGTATTTGTAGATCCACTGTGATCTGTAAACTGTGACGAACATGTGGAAATGACAAACAGAGGCATGGAATTATTAGAATTGCACTTATTTTTCTTCAGGAATTTTAGGTTGTTCATATTATTTATATTGTTTTAACCTCCGAAGACTCAACTGTGGGTTTTCTGTTTGTGGACAAGAATTTCACAGCTTTACATAAAAAAACAAAAAACAAAAACAAAACCTGTCTGTATGACCTAAAAGCTGGAGTACACTATTGTTAAAATTGCTCTTATTTGTCTTTGTGACTTTGTTTTTTCATAATTGTTCATGTATTTTTAAAGGATAGTTTTAGATATAAACATATAGATATAACAGATACATATATACAGATGGATATAATAAACATTTCCATTATTTTTTACACTAAAACATAGAGAAAGGTGTGTTATTATGTTATTATTTTACCGGTTCACCCACTCAGATTTTATACAGCCCCTGGACTAAAACAGGTTTGACTCCCCTCATTTACCAGGTACTTTTCCCTGTACCTGCTTCCCCCTTTTTTTTTTTTCCTTCACCTGCACACCGCCTTCTGTTTACTGACAGTTGCTCACTATCTGGTATCACTGCATGATGTCATCTAACCATTTGGTCAGGTAACGTCAGCCATGTTTATTTTGTGTCGTAGAACCGAAACCGCCGCTGCCTTGTTTAGTTAAACTGCAGGAGGGAGGAGGGGGGAGGGGAGTCACAGTCCTGATACTGTGTTTACACTCTCTCCCTCTCTCCAGGGCAAAAGCCTTATTTTTGGCCAGGCTTTATTTGTCATTGCCGCGGTCAAAGGCGGCTAAAAAAAAAAAAAAAAATCCAGATTACTTTTGACATACTTCCTGTTCGACTGCAGTACAGAGCATTAAACACAGGAAGTATCACCGCGCTGTCTGTTGGGGCTGCATAAATTATCCTCGGAGACGCCGATGTGTCATCTGTGTGTGGTTTCTTTGAAATGCACTGATAACAAAATGGAGTGTTTTCCAGTGTTTCATTCAAGGATGAATCATTATCGTGTTGAACTAAGATGAGAAGCTCCATTGCAGGGGAACTGATGCATCCCCCTTGACATTTCAGATGCCTTAAAGCAGCTCCAGGGTATGTATGTGTGGGCTTGTGCTGTGAACCTCGCGTTGCCTCTGAAAACGTAGCTACATTAGATGGGAAGTGGTGCGCACGGACGGCCGCCGCTGCCGTACACGTAGAAACACTGGGATTTTACACGACTCTACCCCAACGTGCGGTCAGTGCACCCCTCCACTCTGCAATGTATACAGCATGGGTGTCAAACTCAGTTTAGTTCAGGGGCCAAATTTGGTCTGAAGTGGGCTGGACCAGTAAAATAATAGCATAATTACGCGAGAAAAAAGGCCGGGAAAAAAATAAGAAAATGAACCCTTGGATGAAGGAACCCATGAACAATTGATTTTCAAACTCAGTAACAGAGCAGAGAAATAAAAAAAATAAAATAGAATAAAATACGGGCCCCCTTTTTACAGGAAGTGTGGAATAGATAACTGAGCGGACCCCCCCCCCTGCTGTCTGGGGTTTTCCTACAGTAACCTCAGGGATTGTATTCTGAAACCACAGTGTATTAGGGGAAATGTTTTATTGTCCTGGCCTAAGAAAGAGTTCTAATGTAATCACATATCCTGTGTAATGAAATGGATAGAACTCTGTTGGTTTTTGGTTTTTTAACATTTGATGGTCATACTTTTATTGATACATTTTCTTCTAGTTCTATCCTGTTGCATCACTGGAAAAATGTTTAATGGGTGAAAATAAAGAAAAAGCAATAAATGGTGAGTTTTATAAAAAAAAAAATCCTACTGTTTTTAAAAAAGAAAATAAATTATCTTATTTTAAGTCAAATTATCTGCCAGTGCAGCAAGATAAGGCCTAGTGCCGCGGCCTAGTGGTTAGAGCGTTGGACTTAAGATCGGAGAGTTGCAGGTTCAAATCCCGCCCTACCCAGTAGGCAATTGCTGAAGTGCCCTTGAGCAAGACACCTAACCCTACACTGCTCCAGGTTGTAACCAATACCCTGTAATAACTGTAAGTTGCTTTGGATAAAAGCGTCTGCCAAATGCGTAAATGTAAATAAGAAAATATTATCTAAGGGTTATAGAATGCAAAAATTCATATTTTAAACCAGTACACTGTCTTCATAGTAAGATTATTTTTTATCTGTGGTGTATATATGTGGCCTTATGAAGATGTAAGGGCTCAATAGATATGTATGCATGGGCAAATCTGCATAAAACAAGTAAAAAATTCTGTTTTGTTATAAACATTGTTTAAAATAAGTTGTACTATTATAACTTACAGATCACAGTGGGTCTACAAATACACAAAACATGTTATATCAATTGTTAAAAAAAATGTGAAAATCACACTTACCTGTCTTACGACATTTAAGGTTGTTCATATTTGGTCAACATATTTAGGCTTTTTTGTGAAGTCTTAGCTTGTTTTGTGCAAATACAGGAAAATTGCATGAAAATATTCACATTGACAAAGACAAAAATTTGGGATTGTGAATATTTACCTCTGCCCAGGAGATATTGTGATCGCCCGAGTTTGTGTGTGTGTTTGTTTGTGTGCTCGTTCATTCGTTTGTTCGCTACAGCAACTTCAGCCGGTCACAAGGTGGTCTGCACTTTCTGAGTGCTTTTCTAGTTATAAGTTTTGTTTTATGATAGTTTATGTTTTATGATTTGTTTTATGATATGAAATTTTATGGTCATATTTTTCCCAGTGTGGATGTGGAACCGGAGCTGCGATTTTTGTGTAATGTTTGTATTTCCCAAACTCGGGCATCACTGGGATCGACTTTAGGGCCAATCACAGGTCTCCTTTCAAACAGTAGCTCAATTGACCAATCGCATTGTGTATTTCTTGGCAAATGTAGAACCAGAAGTCAGTTGTTACTAGTGTACTTGAGACAAACTTTTGCTGTATTTTAGCGAAACAAAGATAGATTTAGCTAAAATTAGGAACTGACAAGGTGAGACACAATCCCAGAGACCTTTAGCATGACTCTGGCCAAGACGTGCATGTTTTTTTAAGACATGTTTTTCAGAAATTAGCAGTGCAAATTGTGGCTGCACTGCTTGCTACCTAAAATGTCCCAAACTCATCCCATGGGCCAGATTGGAACCTTTAGGGGACCGCATTTAGCCTCCGGGCCATATGTTTGACACCCCTGATTTAGAGTTAAATGTACAGCGTGTTTGCATGGAGGAATTCCAGATTGGGAAGTTTCCCAACATAATAAATATTCCCGATAATCATTAACATTTACAACGCAGCAGATGTTACACTTTGCTCAATGAATGAGCATGTTGTACAACGGAGGATCTCCAATTTGAATCAGATAGTGGAAAATTAGAAACAGGTCCACCAACCATCTGTTCCAGTGAGGTTTCGCTTGCCTCTGCAGTTGAATGTTTGCTTGGGGAGACAAAGGGTAAAGAGAGAGCTTTGGCAGGTACACCATTGTTTACCCAAGAGACCCGGTTGAAGCACCATCAAATAGCAGCTGAGTATAGATTAAAACAAATTCTCTGACACATACTCCACCAACTCAAAAAGCTTAATAGCCACAGTCAACAACAAAAAAAAAGCAGTGTTATTGCCAAATATGGTTAATTGAAGGGCTCTGGATCTGTTTGTGCTGTAGCCTCCAGCTCAGTGACACAGTTTCCCCTAAAAAACTCAGAATAAAACCATATTTTTTTTTGTTTTAAACCGCAAATACATCTATAAAGTCTGTGTAATTTGTCATTGAAGGATTGAGTTTCCCCAGTGGGAGGGAGGATGGTGGAGATTTATGTCAACTTCACCATCAGGGAGTGGGGTTTGTGTCCTGACTCCTGTAAAGATTTGGGTTTAGGAGTTCAGGGCTCGGAAATGATCTGAATAAGTCAGTGTGATGGGAACTGACGGTGGTTTGGAGAGTTAAAGCCAATGCACAGGCCGACACATGAGGGTTCGGGTTAAGAAAAGAATGAGTTTGGTTGAAATATTAATAAATACAATGGCATCTGTCGGTGCCTGAGTCGAATCAAAAGCTACAACAATGCTGTAAATTCAACCAGCTTGTTTTTGTGAATTACCTTGGTAGTTCTATGAGCGGATAAATAAAAAAAAATATGGTGAATAATTTACATTTACATTAATGCCAAAAGAGCTGGTGTATGTGATATCACAATATAGACTGTTTAAGCGAAAAAAAAATGTCTATTTATATTGAAAATCTTAGTTTTTACAGCAATATTCTCATCATTTGGACAGGAAATATATGTGAGCTGAATATTTTAGTGTTGAGCATTGGTGGAATATACATGCATTTGTAGGAACTTGAGAATATTTTGCCCACTTTCTACTATATTTCGTCTTGTTTTCTTTATAAACCAAGTGTTTTTGGCTTTGACTACACAGTTCCGCTATTGTGATTGGAGCTGAGCACGCCAGTCTTCAAATATTCCATACTCTGGTTTTAATTCTAATATTCAAACATTTGCTTTTTATTAATTATACACTGGCTGTGATGCTGCATTTTGGTGCTGCGATGAATGTTAGTGTTTTTCCTGCGTTGAGAAACACCTTTGTCGTATTTTGTGGCCCATCCAATTCTGAAGCAAACTCTTAGATTGGGTCCTAATGGAAAAGTGTGATCAGTTTTGTCTGGTGCTAATGCTAATGCTAGGTGCTGTAAATAATAGGTTGGGTAAAAGGTATTGGACCAGATTTTGGCCTCGTCACACCTCTCTTAAATAGTGTGTATAGTCAGATCTAGTAATATTGCAGACGAGGGCTGTGCAATTAACTGAATTTTGATCACGATTTTAATTTTGTTGTAAAACGATCTCGAAACTCATATAGAGTTGAAACGATTTATGTTCCATTTTTCTTGACACAATTTCTGAGAGACGCACATGCGCAATACATTCCATTCCATTAGCCAAAATTTATTTTCAATTTGAATGTTTTGCATAAAGAATCAATAACAAACTGTTTTTTGAGTGAGAAATGCTGAATAAATGCAGTGAAACTCAAAATTAATAGTTTGAAAAATCGTGATTTCAGTATTGACCAAAATAATCGCGATATTGATTTTTTCCATAATCGAGCAGTCCAACTGCAGACTGATATTATGAAATTGTGTTTTATATCATGCCAGTTCTTATGGCATTTGGCGTGCTGTACGTATGCATTTTCATCCTTTGCGATAGTCACCAGTTAGAAGTGTTTGCTCCTGAAGGATTCTGTTGGGTTTCTGCAAATCGGCTTCAGAGTCTGGTTTCCACCGACTCCATTTGTAAAATCTGTAAAAAGAGAACTTTTGTTACGATTTGGCGCTATATAAATAAAATTAGATTTGATTTATTCAACGCCATTTGATTGCGGGTTAATTTGCGCCAAGATCTCTGGTTTACATTTCCGTAACCGCTGACCCTAACCTCTAATCACATGGTATTTTACGCAGTATGAACTTCACCGTAGAAAGTTTACAAGGCGTACAGATAACACACCAATTGAAAGTGGTGTGTTATCTGTACGCAATTCATAATCACAATTTTAGGCAGGAATCAGAGTTTTGGGTGTGCAAAAAAATCGACTTTCAGGCCAATAGAACTTGAAAGTCAGTTACTACTCGTGTACTTGAGATGATCTTTCACTGAATATTACTGAAACAAAGATGGATTTAGCCAAAATTAGGAACTGACACAACAATGTAGATATTTAGTAAAGTTTTTTGGCTGGTTTTCTTCTTTTTTTTTGAAAACTGAGTGTGCAAATCGCGGCTCCACAGCTCGCTAAGTAAAACTATATGTTCATGATATCACCTTAAACGTGAACTCATAGTAGTTTGAATCTATTCATGTTTGTCCACCAGATAAAAATGGCACTTTTTTCTTTTGAATGATCAGAAAATTAATAACTTGGATTATTGTTAAGGACCAAGCAGTTCAGCGTAATTGGTTTATTTCCGAAAAATACATATTAATCGTATGGTTAAAGGGCCTTTAAAAGAGATAAACAAAGTATAACTTTAACTGACATTGATTTATGCAACAGAGCTAGCCAACTGAACCAAAAGAGGAACATTTAATAACTGATCGAGCCAGTAAAGATAAACAGGGGTGGAGAATGTAGGCAATAACTCTAACGCAACAGAAAGAATCCACAAATCCCCCTCCCCCCTCCATGATGCAAACAGATCAGTCAGTATCCTCCCCCTGCTCCTCCTCCACCAAACGAAGGAAAACAAAGCAATTAGCAAATGTGATGAATCAATATAAACTAATTGTACCCATTAAGTCTCGGCAGTGTTTTTCAAAAGTGCTCATAAGTACAAATCAACCTGATCCTGTATGTGTTTTATAGAGGGTTTAAATGACAAAGGAAAAAAAAAACAAAAACGGTGTTGATTATTGAGTTTGACCTTTAAACCACCACGCGTACGTTTCTGATCATACTAGAAACACGTCTGGAATACTCACTGATAACAAAAATAACAAATGACGCTCCTCTAGAGGAATAAACAAGCAGTTGTGAGGAAATTCTTGTGTGTATTTGTGCGTTTAAGAGTGAGATAAAGTGAGAAAATGGGGATTGGGAGGGGATTTACAGTCCCCCTAAACGCCCCATGTGTGGTCATGAACATCGAGCCCTGTGCCATCGCCGTGGGAACCACGACTACATTAAACAGTCATTATCCCGAGTGGCTCAAGTCGTGTTTTATCTATCAGCATCCCACTTAAGTAACAATGGTTGAACCAAAGCATATCAAGCAGGGGGAGATAATGTGTCTTCATGTGATAAGGTTTAGAGCCACCCTCGGCAAGTTTATCCAAAAATATAAAAGATTTATCCGACTGTGCTGCCAATTGAAGCAGCGGCGGCTTGAGGTTGCTCCGTTCCTACAAAGAGAGATGTCGCAGATGTGACCTATTTGTGTAAATTAAGGTTTGTTGTCATGGCTGGAGAGGAAATGCAGGAAATACTAGTGGGCTCTCGATCCAGTGAATTTACAGATGACATTTCCAAGTAAGGAGTGCACAGTTTAATGACATCGCTTTATACATTTTCGGGCTTTTGAAATCCTCTAACTTCAAACAGCGACTCCTCATTGCCGTTTGGGACTGACGCCGTGCCAAGTTGCCTGGTTGGGCTTTAAATAGGAGACATTAATGAGCGCCTCTTCTAAAATATGCATTCAGTCCCATTTAATCTTTGCCTTTCTTGCACTGAAGCAGCCAAAGGTGAACTATTCTGAACTTTGGTTGACTCTGGCGCAAATGGATTTCTTTTGGCCCAGCTTTGGCCTATGTAATGTAAAACAAGCCAATAATTGTCTTTTGAAAGGTTATTGGGTGTTGGCCAGTTGAGCTAAAGGGGAAAGAAAAGACAATAGTAATATATATCCATTGTAGATGAGCCATAAAAGTCCAGTTGTTGTAAGGAGAAGCAGTTTCTTAAAGGGCTCATATTTATCTAAACCCGCTTTTATTAGTCTGTGGTTCATTTATTTATTTGTGTATTTGGACCTTTATAGTTTGGAAAGTTTGAATCTGAACCCTCCAGCTGCTGCAAAACTATTTTTATATTCATTTTGGAAAAAAATGCAGTGGATTTCTTCAACCCGTTTTAATTCTTTCTTGATTTGTTACGTTTTATAGCTAGTTATGTCACAATATTTGCAAATATAAGGTCAAGACTTGTGATGAACATTTCTCCAGTTCGACATAATTGTTTGTCAGCAGCAGTGGTAAAAACTGAAAATGTGTCCTAAATTCAAGCCAATGACCTAAAGTGTTCAGTTGTTGCTTGAACAGGACAGAGCAGCACAGCCAACAACCTGGAGGGGGCGGGGCCTGAAGTGGCTCATGTGCATTTAAAGGGC
>JAQQZY010029182.1:0-26774 GCA_030068375.1 Ostorhinchus rueppellii | reverse complement strand
TTACTTGCAATACTTAAGTACAAAAAAATGTGAATACTTTAGTACTTTCACTTAAGTATGATGTTTAAAGAACACTTTGACTTTTACTCAAGTCAGTTTTTTGATCTAGCATTTGTACTTCTACTGCACTGCTCTACTCCAGTACTTTATACATCTCACATGTTATTAGTGATAGTACCAACAATAAAACTGGAATCCATAATAATCTATAATTACCCATAATAAACTGTTTTTTTAACAAATAAAGATGATGATTTTATCTCACCCAAAACCACAGCTTCTTCTTTCCCGAATTCCCTTTTATCCCCACCAGTGAAGGAGTCGTAGATGCATTGGAAGAGGTTGCAGCTAGCCAGTGCAATCTCTTCATTGTCAACAGCCATGATGCTGCACAGCTTATCAATACCCACCATGTGAACAATTGCCATTGCCTGTTTTAAACAAGTTAATAGAAATGTACAACAGGTAAAAAACATTGTAACATGAAAAAATATAGTAGATGTGTTTCTTGTCCATCTGTCTTTGTTTCCTATCCTTATTCTTACCCGTGCTTTGTGTCCTGTGCACATTCCAGATAAAGTACGGACAGCAGCAAGGATCATCTCAGGTTTGCCTTTCTCGATCATGTTGACCAGCAGAGGCACACCATTATTCTCAAAGATTCTTTCTGCTCCAGCTTCCTCTCTGGACAGCACAACTAAATTATTGGCAGCCTATAGTGAAGAGAAAAAAGGGAGTTATACATGTAAAACATCAACAGGCAGTAGTAATAATAATAACACTGAGTATGACCATCCATTCTGTTTTTGTCTCCCGCCACGGAAAATACCTACCTTTTCCTTCTTTTCCTTGTCCATTTCATCATCAAGGAGAATCTCAAACATGTTCTGTACTCGTGAATCTGTAGAAAATGTCGTTTTGAGCTGTAATGGAAAAATTCAATTATAAGTGAATATTAAGAAGAAGTGATAGCATGTTAAATGCCCTATGCATGATATAAATGCATAAAAATCATTAACATTTATTCATAGTTGTGTTTATTTAATATTTTTCTACCAAAAAACGCGTTGAATACAAGTAGCAGTTCTGGTTAATTTTGCTGCTTTGTGTTGTCAGGTCTGAGCTCCTGTAAGTGATATGAATTGCTGTTTCATACTCACCTTGGTCTGGATTTCTGCTCCCAGTCGACGTAAAGTATCCAGAAAAGTTTTGTTCTTTGGTTCAAGCGTTGCACATCTCTGCACATCTTTGAAAGCCATATCCAGTTTTCCCAGTTTCTCCAGAGCCTGGCAGCGCCGGTATAATGCTTTAATGTCTGCTGCATCGACATCAATTGCTGAAAAAGGGGAAGAAACTCTTTGAGCTTGTAACCAATCAGTGAAAATGCAGAGTTTTTTTATTTAATTTCCATATTTCTGTGTTTACCTTTAGTTGCATCAGATGCTGCATTGCTATAGTTTTCCTATGAGAAAAAAAAAACATTTAAAAAACATAAATATCTAAATCCTGTGCATATATGATCTGGTCCTTGTAGCATTTGATTGAACTGAGCACCTTACCTTTTTTAAGTAGCATGCAGATCTGTTTCTGTGAATGACTGCCAGCACTTTCTTGTCCTTGCAAACCTTGATGGCTTTAGTGTAGCAATCAATAGCCTTGTCAATATCTCCCGCTTGGAAATACTTGTTTCCTTCATCTTTTAACTGGACTGGGTCTCCCATCTGGCAGAACAAGCAGTTGTCAATTATGATGAATAAAAATAATACAGCATGCAAATTTTTTTTCTTGAACATGATGGATAACACTTGTATGATCGGTAACATCTCAGTAGGTAAAAAGCATTTCACAAGTTAATGTGTGCAATCGATTAAAGTAAATAGAATATGTTTCAACATTAATACCAAAAGCCTTCATAGTTTTACAAAATACCACACATTTCATTCAATCTTCAGTGTATCTGACTTTTAAAACATGTTTAAGATTAAAAACATGCCACTTAACAGTGTAGAAGGTTATTTTCAGTTCAGCCTAAAGCTAAATAACTAAAACTAAAGCCTAAAACTTTATAATATTATGCTAAACTACTACAGACTGAAGTTCTTACCATTTTCACCAATTAGTGTCCTGCTGGCCTGGGTTTTCTTTAACAAATGGCCATGCACATGCTATCTCTAACTTTAAATGGCCTCTCCTCAGGCCTTATTTGGGCATGGTCTCGTACCCGAGTCAGACCCTTGCAACAAATGCCTCTTTCCCAATAGACAGACACTATGTCCTTCTGCTCTGCTGATAGGCACAATCTATCCCCACCTGTGCTCTTAAGTACCCTCTGCATTCCTCAAGCAAGCAATAAAAAATAAATAGGTGCTGTGGAAGCTTTACTGTACCTTTTGATTTGTGTGTAGAGCGTCTTGTCCAATACTTTTCTTTCACCTCTTCTGTCTGAACTTCGAAGGATCTCTGGAGCCTCTGTCACTGGATGCTGTTTCAAAGTTTTCTGTCTTGTGTAACCTCACCCCACCAACTCCTCAGTTTATATTTATAGTAAATCTCAATGAGATGGGACAGGACCAAGGAGGACCATCCATCACAGATAGGGGTTCACGCAAAAAATACTCAAACCCCACTGACACAGAAGAACTCCACAACAAAGGTCATTACAGATAATGACTACTTAAGTTTTGAGAGATATCCCTCCAGTTTGTATGAATAACCAACAATTTTAGAAGTGAAACTTTATCATTTGTTTAAATGAAACTGTAGGGTAGACCCCCTCAGAAGATGGTTTACTCCTGATAAGGTCTATTTAGGGCATAGACAGCTGAGAACTCACTGGCAAATGCCTGATGCCAAAGTGGCGGGTGGGTGGGGGGTAGACGGGGGGCTGACAGCTGTAGGATCACATAGAGAAACCTGGTAGCTTCTGGAAAGAGAACAATCTGGAGCTTTGAGGGATGGGAGTAGGCATTTAGTGGATGTCTGTCTGCAGCAACATTAACAGTGACAAACAATACATACTGTAAAAACACAGAGACTGTTATTAAACAGTGAGTGCTCTCTAGACTTCATTGAATGTCTTTATTTACCCAGTGCTTGTTCTGCTGTTGTAAAGATGCATAAAAATGAGCAAAAGAGAAAATTAGAAAAGAAAAGTATGAGAAACAGTTTCCAGTTTTTGTTTTTTCAGATCTGTGTGATGTCAGAGTAGAAAATGACCTAAAGAAGAAATGGACCAAACATAAAAGTACTTTTTCAGGCAAAATAATCTGCAAAATATATAATTTTGATGTATTAGAAGAAAAAAGAACTGACATTCTCATGACACTTTATATTTAGAGCTGGTCTAAACCAGAGTCTTGAGCCAATTTACAGACATCCAACAGAATCCTCCAGGAGTAAACACTTGGTGACAGTGGTGAGGAAAAACTTCCATTTAACAGACAGAAACCTTGAGCAGACCCCAGCTCTTGGAAGATGGTTGTGTACCTTGACCAGTTGGGGTTAGAGAGAGAGAGAGAGAGAGATGGGGGAAATAGGGGGAGGCATATGGGTGAGGTCTGAGAGCTTGTCCTGCTCTCCCTCACAGGTCTATCACTGTTGTCTCCTCTGATGTTGTCTACACCCACATCTACAAACATCAAGACAGAATCATTTGATACTATTTGGATGTAGAAAAGTGATTTCATTATGTGTTTTTGTAAATGTGAGAGATGAGAAATGAGACAGGAAGTAGATTTGTTCCTACCTCTGGATCTCCTGGTTCTGTTGGAAAACAGCCACTGCTGGATGAACAGCTCCATCAGACAGACCTCCTTCACAGAGGACTGATCTGTATAGTTGTTGTCTTTCCAGGGATACAGTCAAAGTAACATCCATGTTATCCACTCTGACTCTCCTGTAGGCTCTCCTATCTCTTATAATGGAAGGAAGGGTATCTACTGCGCACGCACCATTTATAATTTTTAAACTATCGTTTATATCAGGGGTGTCAAACTTATTTTAGTTCAGGGGCCACATTCAGCCCAATATGACCTGAAGTGGGCCAGACCAGTAAAACAATACCAGCGGGAAAAAGAAAAAATATATTATAATAATGTTTACTGAAGTAAAATGAGTTTGACACCCCTACTCTAAATCATTACCATATGTCTCTTCAAAGAACTCTTCTTGGTAAAAGCACGAGTTAAAGCTGCACGTGAGACAAGCTGCAAGGATTTATTTTGAAAGTGGCGGACCGGAAGTTGTGCAGCTATCCTCAATAGCTACGTAATGCTAGCTCATTCGGCTGCCTGCATCTTCCTCTCCGACCAAAGACTGCCAAACACTGGAAGCTGCATTCACCCGGGTCACAATAAGTATTTAGCTTTATTTCAGTAAATGTTTTAAGTAATGTAGAATGGCGTCAGGCTTTGGGAAGATTGTCGTCGGTACTTATGTGGAGATAAAGCGCAGCGATGGTAAGTTTCAGCCTGTCTGTTCTTTCCCCGTTGTACTGTGTAGCATTAAGTTGTGAGGGATCTTTGTTGCTGCGGTGCTGTTGAATACAGCAACCGTTGTTCAGTCTGCAGAGCGTAACTTTCACGTTAGCTGCCTGAAAACGGTATCTATCGTTAGCTGTCAGGGCGGAGTGCCTTTCAACGGCCAAAGCCTTACAATGTGCCCTTACCTTTGTTAGCTCGCTTTATTCAAGAGTCTGATGACTGAAATAATGTTGTTTAATATGTAAAATTAGCATAGGTTTTTATTGTGTATTTAAAAAATTGTAATAGTTTATGCCATGCCTAAATTTGAATGCAGCATTAGCTAGCCAGCCAAGCTAATGTTAGCGGTTTAGTTTAATAGAGAGCAACATTAGCCGGAGATTAGCTGAACAGCTAATGTTACCGGCTTTATTGCAGCAAAAGCGTTGGGGTACTAGCGTAACCAGGATGCATCCAGTCAACAGCTGTTTGTGCGTTCACTGTAATTTATGACCCATTTAAATAAGTGATTTTGATTATTAATGTTTACTGAGCCAACAAATCAAATGTTTGTTGCTAATGGAAGTCCAGAGGTCCTAAAAGAGGTTTGGTGTTTGGTGGATAGCTTAACCGCTAATAGACACTTTCTCGAATAAGGCCTTCCTCTGTATCAAAGAACATATCCTTCACAAAGATGATATGATATGTAGTGTGATTCCTCAATGAAAAACTGACACAAACAAGCAGTAGCTAATGTATCTATGTGTCTATTGATGTCAACTTGTGTGCTCATTGCAGAAGTATTGCTTATTGTTCACTGCCAACGGGAACAAACTGAGATACAATACACTCATTGGAGCGTCAGTTTTTAAGGGTTAACACAAGGGAGAAGGCTAAGGGCGGCTTGTTTTGTGACTGAATGTCAGCTTTATTCTGCCTGCCTTGTGTAGTTGTACAACACTGCTTCAGGGACAGGCAGCCAGGAGGACTGAAGCGTTTGTGTCATTCCTGCTGGCCCTTCCAGGATTAGGCTACACCCAGTGATGATAATGTCATGGATAAACAAATACACTTTTGTACACAGGAATTGATTAAAGAGGTTAAGGCCAGTTTGACAAGGGTGTGTTTTGAAACAAACTGTAGACAGTGATGATAATGGTGTCCTGAACTCTGCCATTCATGGATCAATTTAATGTTACTGTCTCCAGGAGAGGGCCGCTGTCACAACCAATAGTTTCAGGCCTGAAAAGGGAAGTGGTTCTGTCCATTTCCCTCCTGGGTGGTGTTTCACCAGGAGCAGGGATTGCCCTCTCTCTAGGGGGTTGGTGGAAAGGCTGGTTCAGATTCAAGCCAGAATCATGCTCTTAGCCACCACCCCATCTGTTGCTGCAGCTCTGTCAGTCTTGCCAGGACACTCACTCTCTCTCTTCCTATGCGTTTTCCTCCCCTTACAGTCAGAGATCTCTCTTAGACCACATTTTGACACTAATCAATAGATGATCTTAATTAATCCATAATTGTTATGATTGCAATGACCTGTGTTGTTAGAATAATGAATGTCCTTTTTTTTCTCCAATATTTGTATTCTGTTGTGCTGTCAATATTTTGTGATGAGTTCTCAAAGTTTAGTAATGGGTATTTTTGGTTTTGTAGTAAAAGTGATGCTTTGAAGCCTTTGTTTGTTCCCTGGGCTTAGCAGAGCTTGAAGCACCCCCTTTAAGCCCCCTCTCAGTTATTGGGAGGTGTTGGCTCACTAATTCATCCAGGTTTTAGTGTAAAAGTGGGACACTGTGGACTCAGTGCATTCAGTTGCAATCAGTTGATCAGCTGCTGTGTTACTTAGCATTTCAGCCTTTTCATAGAGGAAGATAAAGGCCAATGTGCATTAATATACAGAACTCTGCTGCGAACTTGTATGTTCCTGTCCAGGCCAGTATAAAGCTTCATATATTGTGACTATCAGTTTAACTTGAGTACAATTCTTTGTTTTTTGTTTGTTTTTTTAAGACTTGTTTTACAAAATTCATTTTAGCAAAAAGAAAATGAATGAATGAATGAGTTGTATTTTTCGGCTCTTTGGTATTTTTCTGCATGCAAAGCAATGTCATAACATCTACAATTCTACAATTTCATTTAGCAGACGCTTTTGTCCAAAGCGACATACCGTGTCATAACATGAAGGTTCTAAACTTATTTTTCCCAATGTAGTTTGACTTATTTCCTCTCAGTCAAAGCATGTTTATCATAATATAATGACAACTGGTTGTCCTGTCTGTAGCTTTGTGCACATTTGCCAGGCAATATGGGACATACAGCTTCATTGCTTCACATTGTGAATAACATTGCTGTCCAAACCTGTCCACTCCGTTAATTATGAAACTCTGGCAGGACACATTAGACTGTCGTGTCAAGGTAATTAACGACGTGTTCATGTAACACTACATCATTAGACAGGCCACTAACTAGCATTGCTGGGTCTTAGTACAAGCAGATTTACTCCTTAAGTAGGAAAATTTGGTTCGGAACAGGCTGTTTTTCAATGTCCAATATGATATCCGGGACATTGTTGCCAAAAAAGTATTTAAGTTTGATACCTAGCCTTTGGTACCCATTTTACTGCAGCTGAAGATCTATTACTCATTATGAAATGATTAGTTAGTAGTTTAATCTTCAATTAAACCATGTTTCAGTATAGTTTTATTCCCTTTCTGTGAATGCAATTATTACAGTAAACCCTAGTTTGGAGGACACCTCTTTCGTGTCCTGGTTGTCAATATAGCATTATTAGAACACAGTGTCAAGCATGGTTTAGTGTTAACAGGAAAGATGCCATTAGCTCCCACATGCTGGTTTATACAACACACATCCTGCAAAATACTAACTGGTAATTAATACTAAGTTGATGTAAAGTGGTTTGAGATAGTAGTTGACCGCACAGGGAGTTGTGGTTTCATGCCTGGTTCATGGTATGAATTTTGCATGTTGCATATCCATCTCTTATTCTATTAATTGTAAAATGTTTACAGGAAAGTATTATGGTCAGAAGGTTTCTTTTTCTAGTCCTTGGTTGTCATATGTCCCTGCAGTAATCTCCTGAGTACCCCAGGCCCTCTTGCAGCTCAGTGTTATAACACTTTGTAAGTGGAATTGAGGCATCAAGCATCACATGTTTGTGTTCCAGCTGCCTTTACTGTTGCCAAGGACTACTGACATCCTCAAGGTCCACATTTGTAGTTGACACTGAAGGAGACCTGCTAGGACAGAGAGTTGATACACCTAAGGAAATACATCTCAATAAATGCCCTGAGAAATAATGTGAGTTGTCACTGAATTATAATGCAAGACTTTTATATAGTTACACAAATCAGTCCACTGGTAGTTGAAAGGTGTAAAAACTCATAGTAGCAGATCAGCTGACTGTAAAGAGGATTTTTGCTGTGATGATGAAACAATTGGGTATTCTATTGTTTTGCTGTTGTTGTTGTTTTGGTTTGGTTGATAGCTGGTGCTGAAACCAATAGTATTTTTTAACTTGTTAACTTTTGTTATCAATTCACTTTTTTCCAGAGAGACAAAGATGTTTTCTATTTAAAGTGTGGCTTTTTGTATTTTAGGCCTCAGATTAGTCTTGTGTCTTTAGCCACTTTTACACAAAGATCCCAGAAAAAAGGCAAAATGGTGATCCCGCCTTTTTTCCGATTCACACATCCAAGCTAAAGGAGTAACAGAAGTGAGACAGGCTGGACTTTTACACAGCAGACCTACATTCCAGAATCAAAGAGGTGGTGATGCAGTGGTATAGTGTGACGTATAACTTGCGCGTCGGGAATACCAGCTGGTTTTCATTCCAGCTGTTAGCGTTACCCTTAGCCCTAACCCATGATTCCATCTTTACTACAGCCCTTTTACTACCTCCAGAGGTGCTCAAAAACTGCGATAAATGTTGGACCAATGATTCCACTATTTCATTTTTACACAGACTTCGTTCCAGAATAAAGATGAAATATTCCTGTAACAAAAGTGCTGTGTAAAAGGAGCTTGTACGTTGCCATCACAAAGCCATTGTAAGCTAGATCTGTGAAACGTTCAGCAGTTGAGAACACTAAAAGCATCTTTGCTTGTCAGGTCCCTGTGTGTTTCTGAATAATGGATACAGGAACACGTTGTTTCTCTGGACTGAGCTGGGAATTTACAATGTACAGTCACATACAGAGATGGAATGGCTGAGGAGGCTTTTTCCAGCTGGTGTTATTAAACTGCAGACTGTGAGCAGGAGAAAACCCTTACAGGTTACCAGCAGCAGATGTGATTGTTTCTCTATTATTAGTGATGCTCTGTAATGTGTGACCAGAACTTGCCAAGATTAACCTAAGGCCTGTCAACTTTACTGTCGTATGAAACATACGAGACATGATGATCTTTAGGTGTTGATCTCAAAACAAAAATGGTGTGGTATAGAATTTCTTTATTGTCATTGCACATATTTCAGAGCAACAAAATTATTTCCAGATTACAACCAACCAAGATCACACAGGACATAAACATGGGGGGTACAGGCACAGTTGTAACTGACAGATTGTAGTGATGCGCTCCGTTTTTCACAGATGGGAAAAGGAAATCATCAGGGTTCGAAGTGAGGGGGAAAAAAAAGACAAATTCCAACCTGTAGTCAAAAAGTCTACATGTTGGAATCTGTGGGGAAAAAAAAAAAGCCTCGAGCAAAAGCCCAAAGACAAACAATTACACACAGGACAAATGCACATGTGGATAATCGGGGAACTCGGATTGGATTTCAGTTTATATGGGATCATTCATCTGTGCTGTGTAGCATCTCAGTCCTGATACATATTATGTGAAGAACCAGATTCAAGCACCTTTTGCTGGAAGATGTGCAGAGAACCCTGTTTTATATGGAAAATCACTACATAGATTAGTTCTGGTATTTTCAGTTGTTTAAAGCACCTATTTACATCATATGCATATAAAGCCAATATCTTTACATGTGTAAAACATGAGACAGTAACAGATGACACCGCAAATCAGTGTGTCCTGTTGAAACATCTCTGCCACATCTGTAAATCAAAAACAAAGTAGAAATTTAACAAGACTAGTGTTGAATCTGATCAGGCTTGCAGATGGCAATTAGGCTTTTTGTAACTTACCCACCTAAATGCATTACCCTTACTGACACGCAGAAGGATTAGTGGAATCCACTTTATGTGCTTATGTGAGAGAAAGAAAGAGTGAAAATAAATGTTAAGCCTTTCTAAATTTGTTTTCATTTTAGTATGCATCTACCAGTCTGATGTGTTGTTTCAGCTTTCTTTGATTTTTTTTTTTTTTTTTTTTTTTCTTTTCTTTTCTGACAGGACGTATACATCAGGCGATGGTGACCTCTTTGAATGAGGACAATGAAAGCGTCACAGTGGAATGGATAGAAAATGGAGACACAAAAGGGAAAGAGGTAACCCGCCATTTATTACCACTCAAGGCACTACCAGCAGCATGTGCTTTTATTTTCTGTTGGAATGAATAATGCATCGTAAGGCATTCAAGAGCTGTGAGGATTACACAACCAGCCCGTATGTACTACAGCCCCAGTAGACATCACCTTCGGTAACCTGATGTTCATGAGTTCACTCAACCTCTAACTCCTGCCAACTGTCCCCCACCATCTGTACTCACTAATACTATCTTACTGTTCTTTATTTAATCATAGTCAGTATAATAGCAATTTAAGTGTCAATATAACCTGTTAAAAATGGTGGAAGGTGCGTCGTGTTATTCCAGGTTTCTGAAAGTCCCAAATTTGCTTCAAACTTGTTTTTTTCTTTTTCCTGACAGATTGATTTGGAGAGCATATTTGCACTTAACCCAGATGTAGCCCCCGAAGAGGAGATCGCTCCTAGTCCAGAGACTCCACCCCCACCTACACCAACATCTGTGAAAGTCAACAAAATCGCAAAGGTGAGCATTTTGCCTTTATAGTAATGAATGATATGGACCATGTAGATGGTAATACAGCTCCCTTTTATGTTTATTAAATCCCTGCATTTAAAGTTTTTTTTTAATCACATTATTGCTGTCTAAATGTTTTAGTCTGAATCAATTTGTTATTGTTTGTGGCTGCAGTTTGTTAGATCTTTAAACCAACACCATGGAACTTTTGTCAGTCTTTTGAAGTCAAGAAATGGTATTGGCTGCAACAACTGTCAGAAAATCTATATCTCGGTAATACTCGCACATTTGTTGACAACCCATTGATGCCAGCAAACTTCCTGAGGCAAGGCAGTTAATGTGCATTCAACCATGTCTTCAGCTCAGGTAAAGTAGCCTTACAGCATTTTATGCAGACGTTATGATTTTATTTATTTTTTAAATGACAGAAATGGGGGGGGGGGGGGGACAGATCTATATAAGAGCCTATAACTGACTGGTCATTGTTGCAACATAGTTTTACTGTAATCGCTATGCTGTTTATGTGCTCATCATATTCATATTTCAATAACATGACGTGAAGCATGGTAAAGTTAAATGCAGAAGAAATTATACTTACTAGTCCAACACTAACAGTGCCAGATCTCGATTGGTGGGGCATCCTCCTCCTCTTTCAACTTATGCCAGTGAGTGAAAGCTGGGCCAATATTCGCCTTAGTCCAGCCTCTTATTTTATCACTCGCGCGCTTTGTTTTCTTTGTCTCTTTGGTCAACACCCTTACCCTCTCTGCTGTTCTAGTTGTTTCAGCCATGACCATTAGCTTATTTGTAGCTTTCCTTCACTCGTAACTTTGTATACCTGCCTCATCTTCTGAAAGTGGAAGGACGATGTGACATATGCTGTAAAACAGTCAAATTTAGTTGTTCTTTTTGTGTTGGGGTTACACCCCCAAACCAGAAGTTTCATAATACCAGTACAGGTGATACAGACACTCTGGAGTGATGATGAAAGTGTAACTAAACCTATTGTGAATTGTTGCACCACCAAAATGACCTGGCAAATATAGTTTGAAGGCTGAAAGACTCCACAGTGTTGCTTTAAAGAACAAGAACCCTCCTAGGTAACCTCTGAACTGTTGCTGTTAAGTACACCGTGTGTGGTTCCCACTAGATTAGGACTGCTTATTCACAATTTACAAGGATTATTTTAATAAACACTGCAGCTTTAATCATGTATTCCAGTTTGCTTAAAAGGTAACATTTTTAAATGAACAAAATGACAACTGTGCCAAAAATGAGGTCATCATCATAACATTATTTTGTATCAGTGTACATTTTGCATTTTGTTTTTTAATTGGCCAGGAATTTGGTTTTAGCCTGTAATAACATGGAGTAAGGTGTAATTAAAAAGCTATGAAATAGAACTAAAACATGCATTAAGGTCATGTTAAAAAGCAAACTACACGATGTTAAAGCTATTTATAACATTTATTGACACCATATATATTTACACAGTGGTAGTGTTTTCTCAAAAATATGCATAATTAGTGCTGATCTCCGGTTTTCCATTTTCTACCACATAAAGTGACCAATGGGGAATTTTTTTTTCTTTTGTTGTTGAGAGGCCATTAAATGTGCTATTAGAATCCCTTGCAGTTAGAAAGCCCAGTCCTCTGATTTTTGGGTTAACATAGCTTTTGTTGGCTCTTGTAGAACCGGCGGACAATAGCACCTCCTAAGAATGACACTCCGTCCAGGGATAACAGAGGTGGGTTCTTTACAGTCCTCCTGTTGTGTATAGTAGGTCTGTCAGCTCGGGAAAAGAAACGGATGTCTTTTACTCACTCCATCAGAGGAGCTAGTGAATAGGGGCACTATGGCACTGTATTCATTTTCAATATTATCAAATTATGCTGGATGACTAATATATATTTTCATCATTATATTTACCTCTGTTCTTATTTTATTTAACAAAGAAGTAAAACCAGAGACAAATTTAGATTTTTGGCCCAAAAGTGATGAGTTGCTTGGTCCTTGTGTTTTCAGCGATCCCGACCCGGGCTAGACCACTGCAGCCTCAACAACCAGAACCTGCACCTCCACCTCCATCCCAGCAGCCTTCACAGCCCAATCAAGCGCAGACACAACAGCAGCTACAGAATGGTAAGTTGATCCTACCAATTAGTACATTTGCATAATATTGTATTGACCAACAGTACTACTATACTGTAATTAACACCAAAACTGACCTGACTGCAAATGTTCTCACCTGAATCAGTCATTTTTAGAGACATGATCCTCCTGTTAACCTGATGTTAGAGTAGAAACAGAAGATGCTTTTTGACATTTACTGATATTAGTAATTTAGGCTAAAGGTTTTTTTTCTCATGTTTTTGTTGACCACATGTTTATCACAGAGTCCTCACATCATCCGATATCCAGAAAGGAGTTGGGACAGCTTTGTATGTATCACCTGCATGTTTCCCTGCCCCAAGTGCTTTGTATGATTCAAATAGAGCTCTGATATTATCTGAAAATCCACTAGTCTCTAGGTGTTTGTATGCCCGAAATGTCTGCTGGATACTACTTAGAGCTGTGGTGTGGTGGTGATGTAGAATAAACTAAATCCATCAAGTGGACAGGCTTTTTGGGTATTAGGAGAGTTTAAAAAAAAAAAAAAAAGAAAGTTTGTGCTACTGTTTGACTTTGCTGTCTTTTCCCCGTCTGGATTCTGCTGAGTCACACACACGGAAAAGCCTTTGGCTCTGAGCATTACTCCTCTTGGCTCAGACCACAACAATAACCTTTTTCTTCACTCCACTGTGTTCGCTGTTGTTTGATGAGCTCAGAGGAGAAGGATGGGAACAATCTGTTTCCCCTCCTTACCCTCGCTCCCCACAGACATCCTGTAAGATTGTGGTACCCACAAGTAGTGACCATGCCACATCCCTTATATCCCTCCTTGTCCTGGTGCTGACCCAGCTCATCTTCTCCTCCCAGATTAGAGCAGATTAATAATCCCCCTGCTCTCATAGTCTGGGTTCTCAGGAACTGGTGCCAGCAGGACACTGGGCCTGTGTTATAGGGGTTTTGCAAGGCTTTGCAGTGGGATTCTGGGGTTGTAGCCGTGGGCCAGACCTAATCACAAAGCAGTTTATAAACTGCAAAGAATCAGAAGTTGCTATTACTAACATGTTTGCTAATTTGTGTTCTTTGGGTATAGTTCCTAATCAAACTTTTTGCGATAACATTCACCTGAAATAACACTAATCTTTGAGTTTGCTGTGCAGAGAGATTTGGAATGACCTTCTATTTGATCACTGAATAGTTGTCTAATCACCTGAAACCTTTTCTTTTTTGTTTAGTTTTATATAGCAGATATCTTACATTCTGAGCAGTGGGTCACTGAGTCGAGTTAAGCTTTAGGGTGTAGATAGAGGCATAAATGAGAAGAGCTGGTTTTGAACACATTGTAAAGACCCTTTGTTGTTTATGTAGTGAGAGGAGCTAGTGTTGTACTGGAGGCACTGAGTGCCAGCCACTGCTAATTTGTATTTGCTTGATCAGTGTTCTGCTTTGTTGGAACTAGCCCAAGGTAGAGTTCTGTTTAAAAGAAGACCAAGTCAGTGAGGGAAAGTTACTGCTCAAGGCTGATGAGACGGAGGAAACAGAGAAGTGGGATGGAGAGAACCAGAGAAAACGCCATCAGCTTATACTATATACAGTAAGAGAGTTATTGTTTATCTTATTTTTATGGCAGCAAGAAGAAAGTCAAACTGCGTGAAGGAGGTGGAAAAACTGCAGGAAAAGAGAGAGCGACGTCGACTTCAACAGCAAGAGCTCAGGGAGAAGAGAGCTCAGGTACATCAATGATGTTCTCCGTCCTAGTTCTTAATTGTCCAGTCATAGCAATGTGTGGACAATTCTTATGACTGTCACTACTTATGACAGTGAGAGCGAAAATAAGAAAACAATTCTCCTCATGGGTAATGAGCTGGATTCTTAATCTGTGTGTTCTTGTCATCTTTCAGGAAGTGGATACCACCATCCCTAACTATGAGATTATGTACATGATCAGAGATTTCCGAGCCAGTTTAGACTACCGGCCCTTGACAACAGCAGACCTGGTGAACAGCCACTACACATAGCCTTATCTTCTCTTTTGATTGTCTTTATATGGTGAACAATATTATGATTGGGTTTCTCCGCATTTTGTCCAGATTGAAGAGCACAGAATATGTGTTTGTGTCAGGAAACGTCCCCTGAACAAGAAAGGTAAACACCATCAGAACTTCTACTCTGTTGAACATGTTTCCTTCAAACTGAGGTGTTATGTGTGAGTTTTTCCAGTAGAGCCTGGTCTGTGGAATTGAAAATCCTTCCTCTCCTGTGTTCCAGAGCTGGCCATGAAAGATTTGGATGTTATTACCATTCCCAGTAAAGATGTGGTAATGGTTCATGAACCCAAACAGAAAGTAGACCTGACCCGCTACCTGGAGAACCAGACCTTCCGCTTTGACTACGCCTTTGACGATAGCACTACCAACGAGATGGTTTATAGGTTTGTTTGGTCGACAGCTGCTTTTTGTAATTGTTATGCTTAGAGGGTAGTGGTTGTAAATCATTCACTGACTCACACCGGCATTGTTCACATGTCTGAAACAATTACAATTTTTTCCTGTGAAATTATGTGTCTCATACAGGTTCACTGCCAGACCTCTAGTGGAGACTATTTTTGAGAGGGGTATGGCCACCTGCTTTGCCTATGGGCAGACAGGCAGTGGAAAAACACATGTGAGTTACCTTCTGGAGCTCTTTATAAAGCCAAAACCACATCAGTAAGAGAAATGAGCTATCTTGTGCTAAGTTTTGTTATCTTTATCTATCATGTATTATTTCAGGATTCAGTTGTTGAAACATCTTTTTGCCTGTTTGTGTTTTTAGACTATGGGTGGTGATTTTTCTGGGAAGAATCAAGACTGCTCAAAAGGAATTTATGCCCTCGCTGGTAAGCAGTTCATTGCTTTATATTGTTTTCCCCTTTAATAAATGTTAATATTTGCCTTGGTTGCAATTTTAATCTCTGTCACTTTAAATGCAGCTCGTGATGTATTTCTCATGTTGAAGAAACCCAATTACAAGAAGTTAGATCTGCAGGTGTATGCCACTTTCTTTGAAATCTACAGTGGAAAGGTAGGTGTCATGTAATGACAATATGTTTTATTCCATTTTACTTTTATGTATTTTTGTTTTAGGATAAACGTATATTAACATTTTATTTATTGTCTCAATGTTGTATATTTGTATTTTAATTTGTCTTGTTTGGCCATTAATAGTCATCATTGTCATCTAGTGCATTTTTCTGTAGGTTTATTTCATTGTATTACAGTTTACATGTGTCTTCTCCTGTTGGCACTTGCTCAGATAATGTAACACACTGTGAACTGCACTGATTGACTGATTTGTGTGATCAGGTGTTTGACCTGCTGAATCGTAAAGCTAAGCTGAGGGTGCTGGAAGACGGGAAGCAGCAAGTGCAAGTAGTGGGGCTTCAGGAAAAGGAGGTCAAGTGCACAGAGGATGTTTTGAAACTCATAGAAGTGGGCAACAGCTGTAGGTATGTCAACCAAAAGGTACCCTATGTTATGGTTAATGAGTTTGTCCACTATTTATCCATTTCTTGCTTTCAACTTCATGTCATGCCATCCTCCTGTTCATTCTTGTTTCATTTTTAGAACGTCAGGGCAGACGTCAGCCAACGCCCACTCATCTCGCAGTCATGCAGTATTCCAGATCATCCTCCGGAGGAAGGGGAAGATGCACGGCAAGTTCTCCCTTATCGACCTCGCAGGGAATGAGAGAGGTGCAGATACATCGAGTGCCGACCGACAGACCCGTCTGGAGGGGGCGGAGATCAACAAAAGCCTGCTGGCCCTGAAGGTTTGTATAAAATGACAGTGATGGCTGTGGCTCTGTGAAACTGATCAGATAAAACACCCCAAAATGTTCATTTGTGTTGTAATGGCATGTTACTATTAGGTGTAACACTAATGGCGTCATACATGTCTTTGCTCTGTCAGGAGTGCATCAGGGCTCTCGGCCGTAACAAACCTCACACTCCATTCAGAGCCAGCAAGCTGACCCAGGTCCTACGAGACTCTTTCATTGGAGAAAATTCACGCACATGCATGGTCAGTTCCAAGACTATTGTATTATAAGCTACTGTCCATCTATTCATAATTGTAACATTTTAGGTCTGAATCCTCCTCTATATGTCTTGACAGATTGCAACAATTTCTCCTGGTATGACATCCTGTGAGAACACATTGAACACACTACGCTACGCTAACAGGTGCAGATGGATTTACCTAACCTCTTGGTGTCACAGGAATTGAGTGAACATTGTGCAGTTGTCTGAAATGATAGTTTCTTTAGTCTACAATACTATCTGCTTTTTTGTACACTCACATGAACTCTAATGAATTTTGCAATATAAATCAAGGCTGGGCAATATTTTGGTTTTGTGGTTTTTTTAAGTGGTTTGGACAATTTGTGTCTTAGTGAATTTAAGACAAAACTTAAATAGGCTGCAATTCTTTAGTACACAGGTGTCAAACTCTGGTCCTTGAGGGTCGGTATCCTGCATGTTTTAGATATTTCCCTCTTCCAGCACACCGAGTTCAATTAATGATCAGCTCATGATCCAGCTCTGCAGAAGCCTGATAATGATGTCATGACTTTCAGGTGTGATGGAGGAGGGAAATATGTAAAACATGCAGGATACCGGCCCTCGAGGACTGGAGTTCGACACCTCTGCTTTAGTACATTAGTTGTAACTAAGAGTAGACTGGAACAAGGCGTGATTACCTTTCTTCGGTATTAGTTTGTCGTCTTAAGCTCCTCTGGTCGCTCAGGCTACTGACAGGCAAAGCTCACACGTGCAGGTGCTTTCAAGGAAACAACAGCACAAACACTAATCTTGCTTTTGGGATTTGGGTACAGTTCTTCAAAAACTCTAATAAATTCACTTCATTGCCCAGCCCTATTCTAAACAGATGTTTGTGAGTTCTCTGCAGGCTCTCTGTAGTTCTGGCTGACTCTCATGTCTCCTCTCTCCTTTGTTTTTCCTGCTTTTTCCCCTCTTCTCTCCCGTTCTTTGCTCCTCTGTGCACTGGTGTGGCCGGTGCCTCTGTGTAGAGTGAAGGAGTTTGGGATTAGTCCGTCGGACATTCCCTTCTCCCAGGGCGGCCAAGGGAGTCGCCCTGACCACTCGCCCACCAATACCTTTGAGTATGATGACTTTGCTGCTACCTCTCCCAGCAGGTCAAGCATTCCCTAATGCATAGCACTCACACACACTCGTACACACAATAAACACACGGTGCATGTGCTTCTCCCAGGTATTTACCATAAAAACATGAATGTGCTCCATTCACTTCATCCCTGAGTCACTTTTCATCAGCATGTTGTCCTGCTTCCACTTCCTCTTCCGCGTCTGCTTCTTTTCTTTGGACATAAATGTTTTCTTTGCAGTTCCTCAAAAACAATACATTTGTCTGTCTGTGTGGGTGTGTCTTTATTTCATGCTGAGCTGCTAGAAGTCAGTGTGATGCATCAGAATGAAGACAGGGTGGTTCACTACTTGACTTGATAGGGTGTCACCTGCTGTTTGGCACCACTAATGTAGCTAAAACGCCCATGAAGCTTTTCAGTGGGGCATTCAGGATGAGCTAGTGTTTGAGCCAACTCTTGCCAGATAATCCCTCTCACACAGTCCTAATTAATTAGCAGTGTACTTGCAGGTCAGGAACAAGGCAATAACCCTTCAGCAGCTCAGTGAAGCCTCATTGAACACCATAACCATCAACATTCCTGTCTGAAAATGATTGATTATATGCAACACTCTCACAGATGACATGTATTGAATTCTATATCCATGTTAACCTGACTATCTGGTACCTATCAGGTTACTGTAACAAAATGAATAGATCAGCCAACAGTCATGTGATCCCATGCATGATGTCACTGCTGCCATCCTGTGTGACTGCTTGTTCAACCCCGTCCGTTAACTCCATAGCCTGAAGAAGCCATACTAAACGCAGCTCTGTGCTGTGACAGATCTGGTTCTAACCAGCTCAATGTGTTGTTGCATGCAGGGTAAAGGAACTGACAGTGGACCCCAACCAGGTCATGGAGGGGGGTCGACCCAATATCCATGCTGTCAACCAGCTAGATCTTTTGGATGAGGAGTGGCTGAGCATCTCGCCACAGAGAGATGACCTCAAGCTGCTCTGTGAGCAGAATGTAAGTGTGCACAATCTGCTCTTTTAATCACTTTTCCCTCTCTTAGATAATGTATGGGCAACAATTTAAAACAGCTCTATAATTATTGAGGAGTGTCTGATGTTGCTTCCACTACAGTACAGCTGCAGTATCTTTAGTGAAGCCCACCTCAGACCAAATTTTTTTTGAAAAGACAAAACCATTTTAGGATGATGTAGAGAAAAGTTCACATCCATGATACACTATTTCAGGGGTGTCCAATCCTGGTTCTCGAGGGCCGGTAATCTGCATGTTTTAGATGTTTCCCTCTTCCAACACACCTGATTCAAAGGATCAGCCTATCAACAAGCTCTGCAGAAGCCTGATAATGACTGTCAGGTGTGTTGGAAGAGGGAAGCATCTAAAACATGCAGGATACCGGCCCTCGAGGACCAGGATTGGACACCCCTGCACTATTTAATTTTCTTGAGCTGGTGGGAACTGACAGGTTTTCAGGATGTTGCAGAACAGCACTTTGCAGGTATTTGCAGGTTTTTAATTATACATCTGCCTCTTTCAGGAGGAGGAAGTGTCACCCCAACTTTTCACCTTCCATGAGGCAGTATCTCAGTTAGTGGAGATGGAGGAGCAGGTCCTGGAGGACCACCGTGCTGTTTTCCAGGTCAGAACATTAATGAAAAAAATAACTTATCTACTATGTATGTATGTATCTATCTATCTATGGATGTCTATCTATGGCCACAGAAATACCATCTAGTGTTTGTATGATTTTCTCCTTATGTTGGATTTGTTCTGGTACAGCACATAAACCATCAGTCAAACCTGGCATTTCTTGTACAATAATCTATTTAAATTGATCACATTTGTCAACATTTGGGCAGATGAAGGTTTATTTGCCTGTGCTTTCCCTGCTGACTCTGGAAGCCTAATCTCTTGAATAAATGTATGTCTGTGCAGGAATCGATCCGGTGGCTGGAGGATGAAAAGGTGCTGTTGGAGATGACGGAGGAGGTGGATTATGATGTGGAGTCGTATGCCACTCAGCTTGAGCAGATCCTCGACCAGAAGATAGACATCCTCACTGAGCTCAGAGGTATGATCAATGCACTAACACAGTGTTTCCCAACCAGTAGTGTCCCATGGAAAATGATCCAATTTCATCTGATTGGTACTGCAAGCGAGCAGTGTGATATAGATGCATGTGGCTGCACGCACCAATGATCCACTCCACAACAACAGTCTCCTGTTAACATTTGCAAAATAAAAAGTGAAAGTGAACCAGCCCTGACGCAGTACATTCAGTTGAAGTCCCCCTTGCTCGTTATGCATGGATCAGTTGGTCACCCACGAACCCCGGATATTGGGTTGGGGGGTACACGTGACATTTTTGTTTGATGGTGTGCCTTGTAATTTTTATAATGTAAAATATGTGCTGTGGCTCAAAAAAGGTTGGGAAACACTGCACTAACACACAGTGGCCTTATTTCTACTGCTACATCCTGTTGGTTTTGTAAAATAAAAGAAATGACACTGGGATGTGATCAGTTTGCCTCTGTGGTACATTTTAGCTTCTTTCAGTAGACAATCAAGTAGTGGTAAGCTCTTCCGTTTCAAAACCATTAAAATACTAATGACGTTTTATGATCTTTCCTCTGTGTTTTTCCTGTAACAGACAAGGTGAAGTCATTCCGCTCTGCACTCCAGGAGGAGGAGCAAGCCAGTAAGCAGATCAACCCCAAGAGGCCACGTGCCCTTTAGAGACTGAGGCTGAAGAGGTTTAAGTGGCGCATAACGAAACGTAACCACTAGAGGTTTGGCACAACTTGGGCTGTTTCAAGCAGCTGTGAAAACGTAAAAAGGACTGTCTGATGTACCAACAGGCTCAAGGAATTGCATTTCTTATATCCCATTCCTAACAAAACTGGCTGTTTACTCACTATGTTCCTGTCAGAAACATGGGAAGGATAAATAGTTGTATTTCCTTCCTTTTTAAGTAGGGTTTTTCATGAAGAATGTTTAGTTTCCCTTTTAATTCTTAAATTATTTTCTTTTATACTTGTTTGTACTTTCTTTGAAAAGAACATTTTTGACTTGGTTTGTTTAGAGATCTCCAACATGTTTTAATGGTTTCCGGCACAAAACCAGTGTTTGAGTTCTGGTTGCTCTGGCTGACATGTCTGCATGTGCACTCAGTGTATGTACGCTTCTGTCCTCAGTTTTCATGCTTTGGGTCTTCAGTTGGCCACTGTATAGTCATCCTGTCGTATGTTGGCTCATGCAGCCACATTCATAGTGATGTTGGTTTAGGATCCTTTGACAGCTCTCTCATTATACCTGGTCTCCCTTTTTCTTCCTTCTCAGAAGTTTTAGCCGTTTGGAAGAAGCCTTTAGCCACATCAAACTGCTTTTTTTGTGTTGGTTTCATTCGTTGTGTCCCCAAGTTTTTACTTGTAGTTTGTTTCAGTTTGTGCCATGTCATTGTAGATGGCAACTGACATAACAACTCTTAATGTAAATCATGTTTTCCACCCCTCTTTAACACTTTGTTATAAAAAAAAAAAAGAAACTAGAAAAAACTGCTATTAATAAATGTATAGTGAAGATCACTGACCTACCAATGGTTATGTTGCTCAGTGTTTGCACCGGATGTATTGCTGGATGAAGTAATAAAGATTCATGTGTTTCATTTCTGACTTCCTGTCATGGGCTGTGAAGACACAAGGTCCCAGTCAGCACTACACTCATACCATGTCCTGTGGAGACATAAATGAACTTGAAGTGAGTGTGCAGCAGTGTAGAGATGAGAGCAGAGAAACAAATCCAGTGACCATCACCTATGGCCTCAAATCAATTAAAAATAACACCATAATGTAGCACACTTTACTGCTTTACACTTAAACATCCTTTATATCAGTGTCTATACTGGGGACGTCATATGACTTGTAGGCCAAAACCAGTCTGCCAAAGGGTCCAATCTAGTCCATGGAAGGAATTTGTGAAATGTAAAATTTAGTCATTTTAGTTCAGGAGCTACGTAGAACCCAATTCAATCTCAAGTAGGTCAGACCAGTAAAATATTGTCAAGAACTCCAATTATTCATCAATGTTCAAAAAAAAAAAAAAAGTAAAATTGATGAAAAATGTTTACCTTTCCAAACTATCTTTTCACCAAAACTGAATAACCTCAACATGAAATGTCTTAAAATTAAGTGCAATTGTAATATTACACCCGTTACGTTTTTTAGATCCACTGTGATCTGTAAGTTGTGATGCTCATGTGCAAGTGAAGCTGATGCATAGTGTTTTTAAAAATGCCTTTATTTTCCTTAAAGCAGTGAATGACTCATCACTTTTTTTTTTTTTAATTTGTGATTAAATTTTGTCACAAGTGCATTGTGGGAATGGAAATTGCATGCAGCAGCAATTTAACTGTCCTTGTGAATGCTGAACCCAAGTGTCACCTCTACCTCAATCCACTGACTGTACTCTATTCTTTAAAACACCTGTAGTGGACTGTAGAATTTCACATTGTAGCGATCTGGCTCTTTTCTGGCCGAAACTGCTTTCACTTGGTCACCACTCCCATAAGGCACTTTGTGTTTCTGAAAAGGCCCAAATGACATTTCAGTTTATGTAGCAGATTGTGTTTATGATGGTCATCTTTGAAGTTGTTCACCTTAAGGGAAGTGATTCAGGTGTGTAAGTATGGAAAGACTAATGGATTCAGGATAATTAGACTATCATTCAGGTTTCACAAATTTGAAAAAAAAAAATTGAGATTAAAGTCATACGCTGCTTTAAGAAATGTAACATTGTTCATGGTTTTTGATTATTCAGTAATTTCATTATTTCACTGGCCTGTCCCATTTAAAGGAGAATTCTGGCCATTTTCAACATGCTTTCTATTGCTGAGCTACCCAAGAAAACCCCTGTACCGAAGACGGGAGAAGTTTTAGTGCAACCTACATTGAGATTTTTGACCGGGAAAGTTAGCGCTCACAGCTAACTCATAGGGGCAAGTTTGAAGTTGTGTTTTTAACATGCTCCAAATCTTACCACAAAATGTGGTATGTGGCATGTTGAAAATGGCCAGAATTTTCCTTTAAGATCATATTGGACTGTAGGTGGTCCCTGAGCTAAAAGGAGTTTGACACTTCTGGTCTATGCCCTTTATAAACAGTAGGGAGACAAAAGGGTAGGTGTTGATCCGTATCTATGGCAACCACTTTCAGAGGCCAAAGAGATATGATGTATCATACTGAACTGTTAGAACAGGGATTTAAGGTGATCCTGCAGATGGCTTAAAAAAAAAAAAAAAAAAACAGAACTGCTTACTGGGGTAAAATGGAAACGGTTCATGAAAAACATATTTAGTGGGATTTTTATGTAGCTCACAATACATGGTAACTATGGAATTGTTTACTGTCATTGTTCTTTACACATCAAACCAAAACTGCCTTCTGAGGACATGAAGAGCTGAAACCTTCTGAGGTAAGGTGACAGGAAATCAGATTTAGTGCCTGCTCCTCCTGCATTACAATTGACAAAGTTGAAAGGGGTTGGGTTTGTTCACTGCCCTCTAGTGGTCACATACTTCAAAGAAGCACAGCACTCATTCTTAAATGGATCAAAATGTGCTGTAAATACATAAATGTCAAATTACACAGAATACAACACCATGGAGCTGCTGTAAATTCTAAATGTGACCGAAAACAATCCATCCATTGAGTGACCCAGACAGTATTATGAACAGAAAAGGGTGTTTTAATTTTCTTAGATACAACACATTCAGAAAGCTTCACAAATATTTAATTTCTGTGGAATACATCATTAAATGTGTTAAACTGCGACTAAAACCAGCTTTTAGATTATTATAAAAATAATCCTTGTACAGTTTCAGTGAAACTCAACATCTTGAGTGATTTAAAAAAAAAAAAAAAAAAAGAAAAACAGCACACTTCCGAATCTCAATATGAGCTCTTCAAAATGTGGTTTAAAGTGTTCTTTGTGTATTTCATGAGGGCAACTTTAATATCGGCTATTCAGTTCATCTGGGTTAATTTCAGGTGATCTGTTACTTTTCATCTTCCACTTCTCTCCTGTGAGACAAAGGACGTCTCTCTTCAAGAAAAGTGGATCCCAGCAGAGTTGAATGCATGAAGCAATCTGAGTATGAAGAGAAACGCACGATTGTCAGGTTAAATCTGTCTAGGAGATGGGTGGTGTCATTGGCAGATGTTTTACTTACACCATGAAGTCGTCTATGTCCATGGACCTGGCCCTCTTCTCGCTGAACTCCGCCTCCTGCAGAACACTTTCAATCTTCTTGCTGATGCTGAAGCCTGCCGGTATGTTCTGACAAGGGAAAAAATATTTTAGACTCAAACCTACCAAAGACTATGGAAGCCTGTTTACACCAGTGGGAAAAAAAAAAAAAAAAAGATGCGTTAAGTCATAATTATGGGAAAGAATATGTGAATGCGCTTCAGTTGTACCGACAGAAGCAGGTCCATCTACACAAATGACGCTATCCTGTGTTTGAAAGGTTGCCATTACAAGTGACTTCATGAGTGCATGACATAGCTTTGAAATATTAAATTAGTTAATTGTGGCAAAGCTATATCATGCACTCATGAAGTCACTTGTAATAGCAACCTTTCAAACAGGATGGCAGTCATTTGTGTAGCTGGACCAGCGAGGCGTTCATGGACCATTTTCTCGTAATTATGACTTTTTATCCCCCCCCACTGACGGTAATGGGCTTCCATAAAAGACTGATGTTCAAAGAAAATCTAGAAAAAGTGAGTGTGTTATGAAGATCATCACTAAACACACATAACATGACTGATCTAATGTGTTTACTCACCACATTGTGAACAGAGCAGTGAATTCTGTAGTTCTTTTCCAACAGCTGCTCGACTGCAGCCGATCTAAAAAAAAAAATCAATGTAAGTATTCCTAGCACATCAAATGTCTTAGATGAACAGACTCTGGTGTTTACGGCAGACAGGTACTCACTTGAACGCAGCACTGAGGGTTTTGTTTTTCCTAACAAATGCTATTCTGACCAGGCCGTCCCATTCCTTTATGAAAGTAAAGACAACAACATTAAAAAATAATCCTCATGTTTCCTTCTCACACAAAGGTCAATATTAAGTTCACCAAATACAGTCTTAAGGATGGTCCTGGGGAACGGACTTCCTAAGAACGCCAGTCTCTCTGTAACTGGAACGGTTGGTACCCAGACTGCTGTATTTCCCTCAAATCTCCACAATGTTACTCCATCTGATTTCAATACATTTGTACTACTATGGCAGCTGTGGCTCAGTTGGCAGAGCAGGTTGTCCAATGACTGAAAGGGTGGCGGTTCGAATCCTGGCTCAGACTGTCCACATGCCAAAGTGTCCTTGAGCAAGACACTGGACCCTAAATTGCTCCCAGTAGATCTGGCAGGCGCTGCCTACTGGTGCATGAATGGGTGAATGTGAGGCTTTGTAAAACACTTTAGGCACCATGACAGTGTAGAAAATGCAGTTCATTTACTATTTAGGCTGCTTGTCACTTATATTTATATCATATATATTATATTTCTTCAAAACTGGAACAAAATTAGTTAAATATCATATCATGATAATAAAGACGTATTTGTCATTCTGCCTCTAGTGTGTGTTCCAACACTGTATCATCATTGTGATGGCGATTAACTCAATAAAATATTTCTGAATAAAGTTATCCAGAAGCCACTGTTGAATTAAATAGTAGTGCGAAATGCACCTTGGGATATTTGCCAGTGAAACCTACTCAAGTCACCAACCAGTGCCTCCTGTGTTTAAGCTGGCAGACAAGAGCAACATCCGAATGTTCCATGTGTTCTTAGTTTGTGTGAACTTTGAAATAAAACCGCACTGATTACGTTTCATTTGAACGGAAGAACACGTACTGAGAAACGGCCAAAGATTATTAAAAATAAGACCACACCTCACCTGGAAGTTCACTGGAGGAGGAGGGTTTTTCGGTTCTATCCTGACAACACTCGATTCCACTTTGGGAGGAGGGCGAAAATTATTCTTCCCCACCTGGTTGAGATGGGAAAAACACGAACATGAGTGACGGGGAAAAGCCCAGATGGAAGCGAACGTTGACCGCGTATACTGACCTTCATCAGATGATCTACACGAGCCAGCAGCTGCGTGTTGATGGACAATCTGCAGAAAAGCTTGTCTCCGGGTTTCGCCACCAGTCGCATTGCAAACTCCCTCTGGAACATCAACACTGCACACCTGGACAAAGACAGAATGACAACTGGACATGTGAGGACACAACTCCTCCATTCACACCAACACAGAGAATTTGCAAAACTGATATTTTCCACTATTTTTGGGTTTCATAAACAGTGATTTAAACCACAGTAAAAGACTTTTAAATGTCTTCAGAGTGAGGACTGTTAAACTGGTTCGTGTGTGACACAGAAAAAGATTACAAAACAGCAGTGTCACACCCCTATTTGTGCACATTTATTGTTGGTTTGTGACAAGAACATGTACCTGAAACATTAAATAAAAAGGTCAGTGTATAATCTGAGGTAGATCAAGGTCAGATCTGATACATGTGGGATGAAAACATGCTGCAGTTTTGTGGTGAGTTCGACATAAAGAATACATTTAATCTACAGTTAACCCTTTCATGGATGAATTATGAGAACCTTAAAGGGCAACTTCAGTCATTTTCAACACGCTTTCTATTGCTGGAGCTACCCAAGAAACGACTGTATCGAAGACGCAAGAAGTTTTAGTGCAACCTACATCGAGATTTTTGACCGGAAAGTTAGTGCTCACAGCTAACCCATAGGGGCAAGTTTTTAAGTTGTGTTTAACATCTTAACATGCTCCAAATCTTACCACAGAAGACACCTTACAACCCAACTCTGTGGCGTTTATGACTCAAAGCAAATGAAAATGATGTTAAAACAGTGCATTTGTTCAAGTAGCCACTTATCAGTTTATTTACAGCACTGTCTTCTGGTAGCCCAAACAAGTCTATCGTCGAACGCACTTACTCTTCAATGAAGAGTTTCTTTGAAGAGTGAGTAAGTGC
>JAQQZY010029111.1:0-11392 GCA_030068375.1 Ostorhinchus rueppellii | reverse complement strand
TCACACCTATGGGCAATTTAGATTAGCCCATTAACCTATCAGTGCATGTCTTTGGATTGTGGGAGGAAGAGAACCCAGAGAGAACATGCAAACTCCACACAGACTCCCACTCGGGAATCGAACCCAGGACCTTCTTGCTGTGAGGCACGAGTGCTAACCACTGCACCACCACCATTGCCAGGGCAATGCGTTTTTATTTATTGAGCATCATTGAGTCTCAGGAAAGTATCAGTGAGCGTCCAAGCATCTCCCACTTCCGGCTTCTTCGTCTTCTTAAGTTGCAATTCGAGACACAAGAGTCCGATGTGTTTGTAGTGTGAGCAGTCAGATCGCATCAGAGCATTGGATTGTATAGTGTGAGAACAGAAATCGGGAGCTGAGAAATTTTAACCTCTGCGAGTCACTCGCACAGTATGAACAGCAGCTGAATACCGCAATTGAAAACATCGCACAGTGTACACCCAGCTTAACTGAAATAAGAACTTTTCAGTAAAGACTTATTTATTGAAACTCAGTTTGTGGTTCTGTGCTTGGATTCCTTGTTGGGTTGTTACAATTTCAGAGTCTTTCTATGAGTGAACGATAAAGGGTTCAGGTTTGGTTAAGTTTATACTCAAAAATAACCTGATTAGGAAGAGACTGGGGTAGGAGATAAAAGAAGAAACTTGAAGAACATAGATACTTAGATGAAACAAAAAAAAAGATCTTTGGTTGGACAAACACTGGTTTCATGTGCTTAAAGCCACAGATTTCACTATAATTGAGCCCAAATGCCTTCTGCTGGGGTTGTGAGCTTCCTCTATTTAAACCATAAGATGTCACCACATGTGTTTTCAGTATTTGTTGAAGTTAGGTTGTGGAGTTTGACTGGAAGATGCTAACACTGACTGAATCAAGGTTCAGGAAAATGTGCAAACATCATCCAGTGGTTAAAAAAAGCCCAAAGCCGAGCTTTGTTTTGTTCCAACAGTAGAACTTATCTATATGGGAAGAAATCTAAAGAGGATGATGATGTGGACTTTGTTGGTCTGGAAAACAAGCCAAATTTGGACACAACTTTAGTAACAGTAATGTTTTTAGCATAATGATATAAACCTAGTCATCACATTGGGTGTCTTTTATTTGGGCCTCTTCCAAAATCCCAGGTTGGACTGTGGACCCTAAACGTCTCCTGTCCCTTATCTACAAGGAGCCTGGATGTCCTACTTCATCCAACAAGCCTCTTCATGTTACGTTCTGTTCTCCTGGTTAGTGATAATGGACCAGTGAAGTCATTCCTTTCACCAATTCACATTTAGCACCCAAAGGTCAAGGCTGCTGTGACTTCATAAAACACATTTTTCGCCCAAACTGGCAAAAATGGACACATAGGACTGACATTATGTAGACATGTGAGCCAGAGGCAACTTCTCAGAGACGGCAAGGGAAGCTGAACTTCCCCTAAAAGTATTTGAGGAAATTGCCACGTCTACAACGTTGAATTCATATTAAAATAATAACTCATATAACATAAGATATGCTAAAGATTGCATCTACTTTTATTATTAAGCTATGTCAGCTTATTCGCAGGATTTCTGATGAAATTGCCACATTTTACGGTGAAAATCCCCATTGAAATTCCCATTGCAGCCTGGTTTCAGCGAGTTTCTATGGAGCGGCAGCCGGGCTTCTGCGAGGCGGGTCTGAACAGCCACTTTTTTCTAGAATACTAGGTGGTCATTGGTTAAATTGCCAAATTTTCACTTCCTCAGGGAAGCCTGGCTTCAATGGAGGTCAGTGAGTGGTGGGAGGGTCAAGACACCAGGCTGATTCATGGTGATTGGAGGAAGCGTTTTGCTTATTGCTTATTGCTACTTTATTTAGGAGGAAAAACCCAAGCGGATGAAGACAGAGAAGCCATACACGAAAGTGCTGTCTGAGTTTAATTGTTTCTTCACACATACATTATCTGTAAAAATTACACTGTAAATAATACATTTGTTTTGTAACATGTTTTATCCTTTCAATCATTGTGTCCATTCGTTCACTTTTGTATGCACCGTAGTTCATTTACTAAAGCCAACGTGATAGTAGGTACAGACCATTTTCTGGAAAAGGAGCGTAGGGCAGAATTTGTATATAAATAGTGTGTATCATATAATGTACATGAATCGGATGTGTGCATTTGGTTCCAGTGTAATGTTAAGAGTGTTGGGCTCTGTATGAAAGGTTAGACCTGGGTGGAATGTTCAAGGCTCTGTGTGTTACATACATGGTCATAGTTTTCCAGGCTGTGTTACCTACCTGGGTGGGTATGATGTTCAAGGATGTATTGCACAGCTGGTGCTACGTTCAGGACATTGGTTGCATATCTGGGTATGATGTTCAAGGTTCTGTGTTGTGTAGTTGGGTGTGATTTTAAGAGAATATTGCTCTAAGGCTGTTTGACCTGTACAGGGTAGTTCTATGAGGCACACCTTTGTTTATGCTGCTTCGGTATTAGGCCTTATATGATGAACGAGTAAAATGGGCTTTCCCCCATTTTAAAAACCAGCAGCCGCCACTGGTATGAACATGTTGGTCAGTGTCACTAACGCTTTCAGAGCAGCCAGCCTCTCACTGCCAGCGGTTTTGGAGAATTAGGACTGATCTTTCAAGACCCACAGAATATTGAGTTTTATGACTACATAAACATGGAACATATCGAAAGAAAGTGTAGACTCTCTTCTTTCATTAGGAAAAATAATTTTGATTGTAGCTGCTTCAATTCTTATGTAAGCGACTGTAGAACACAGGGTGATTTTGACAAAGGCACCCGTTTTTGACCAAAAAACAGAGAAAATGCAGTTTTTGTGCAAAGAGGCATTTCAAACAGATTAGTGACTTTGATGACAGTTTTTTTTTTAGCTTTAGTGAAATCTCAAACATCTCAACAGTTGTTTACTTCTGTGAAACAACAAAAACAACACTGAAAACAAGGTGTTTGATAAAAAAAACAATCATTTATTCATAAACAAATAAACACTGAACAAATATTCACTAACAAAAAATGACAAACTATTTACAGATGTGGGTCCGTGTCCGCGCATGAGTGTGTGTCCGTGTCCGCCCATGGGTGTGTGTCCATGCATGAGTGTGTGTCCGTGCATGAGTGTGTGTCCGTGTCCGCCAATGGGTGTGTGTCCATGCATGGGTGTGTGTCCGTGTCCGCGCATGAGCGCGTGTCCGTGCATGGGTGAGTGTGTGGGCCCTAATTAGTGTAATTTTTTGTGTGTGTGGTACGCTGTGAAACCTTCTCCTGCATGTAAAGGCACAGACAGGGTGCGCACCACCACCACTCACTCCGCTCTGCTCCTCCTTTCCCAGCGTTCTCTGACCCACTCTCTTTTCACCCCTTTCTCTCTCCCTCTCACCAGCCGCAGTATCTCCAGAAATGCTCCTAAAAATACTTTCCTCCAACATCAGCAGTTCGTTCGATCTCTTTTTTTCTCCATCTTCTCTCAAACTCTCCTTTCTTCCTCTGCGACCACCTGTTGTCCCCCCACCTACTGATCCCGTTGGTGCTTTCCCTACAGGTTCAGGTCGGTACTACACCAAAATTCAATGAGTACAAGCCTGATTTTCGGCGACAGGCTGCGCCAGACCGCTCCCCCACCCCTCCCATTAAGAAACGTGATTGACGTATATACACGTCAATGGCAGTGAATGAGTTAAGCCTTTAAACCCCAAGATTAAAATGGTCTGTCTGGACTGTTTTGTTTTTTTTTCTTATTTAGACCATAAAGCGGTTAGAAAATTTACTGTGAGTGAGTCCTTTTGCCCATTTTTCCAACTTACTCAGAAGTTTTAAAATCTAGCAATCATTTACAATTTACTGCATATCAAACTTCTGCTAAAACAGCTTCTTCTCCAGCTTCTAGTACGGGAGTGAGGGAAATTATTGTAATGACCCAATAAAGCCGATGAAGTGCGCTGTCTCAGGTTTCACAAACCCTTGGAATTTTTCCACTTGGACAAACAGTGAAAGAGTTACAGCCATCCAAACTGTATAAAATCACAGGCAAGTTGTGCACACATGGACATCTGGACCTGTCAAATGAAAACTTTGTCTACAATGAGCACTTCTACCCATTTTTAACCTGTTTTTAAGGACATTTCTTACTTTTCAGCAGCAGAGCCTGAACTTTATGTCTTTGGGCTCTTGGACATCCATTGTCTGTCTGTGGAATTACAGAGGAAGGACTCACACCTGTCCAGTCTCTTGGCTTGTCTTCCTCGGCTGCCCAGCTTCATGGTAGCAGAACACTCCAAAAAGTTGGCAACAACATTGTTTGCAACCCTCAAGGATACATCCCATGGCAGCAACTCTAATTTCTTGGCAGCCCTCCTGTTCAACCCTGAACCATGGGTCATCTTGGGCCAAGGGGGTGGTCCATGGCTGTAACTATAGCAGGGATGGGGGCGCTGCTCCCCCTCAGCTAAGCCTCTCCAACTGCTTTGCTGCCCTGGCCCATGACAACGTGCCTCACCCAGCTGATGCTCCCGCCCCTCATCCGCTCCTGGCCTGGGACACTTCCATACCGCCGACTGACGCCAAGACTTCCTCACGGCTGGTGGCGGACACCACCTGTGATGCCCGGTTGGCTGAAAGTTCCACGGACAGGCCAACCTAAGGTCCTTCTACACAGACTTCGACCTCCTCCACCCAACACAGGATCCTGGAGGAGGCTGTGCTCTGACACTCTGGTGTGCTTCTTTGTCCAGATAAGCCCAGGAATCCTGCTCCCTATCCTGATGTCGTGAACCTGCCACACTCACCTGCCCAACCATGTAGGGCAGTCGTTGCACCCACTAACCATGAGTCCCACTACCCCTCCTGTCCTCGTCCTCTCTTAGACCCCACCACTCTGACAGTGGGTGACAGTATCACCAGACACATTTGGTTCGCTAACTCCATCACACGCTGTTTTCCTGGAGCCACAGCCACACTGGACAAACTGTTGGACCTGTTGCAGTCTCTTTCATCCTCCGTAACCCGTGTAACTGTCCATGTTGGTTCCAATGACGTAGTTTGTTGGCAGTCTGAAATGACAAAAATGATTCTAGGGCCCTCTTAAGTTTCCTGAAGAGCTGTGGCAGGTCCGTTTTTATCCGTGGTCCTCTACCAACAGTAGACTCCTCAGCCTTATCTCTTGGCTCCAGTTGACCTGCCGCATTCATAACTTTGGGTTTATTGACAGTTTTAACCTTTTCTGGAACTGACCCTCCTTTTACCAGTTTGTTTGGGTCCACTCAAACAAACTGGGCAGCTCTGTTCTGGCCGTCAACATCCAGTATGCCATACATGACTGATTGATTACACCACACACCCCCACACCTGTGTTTTCCCCCACACTCAGTAAAGCAGCTCACAGCTCCCCCCTTTGGTCACACAGCATAGTCCCTGCTAAACCACACCCTGTCATTCCTGGTTTGCACATCACACAGACCCCTCAGATGCCCCCAACAGTACCCCGCTCAGTGGACCCAAACAACCTCAACATTCTTACAGAAAATAACTCCAAAACAACCACACCTCTGATCAATAACTCACCAGCAACCTTCAACAAGGGATTTTTAAATGTCTGCTTTCTGTCAAATAAGACTTTTATTGTTAATGATTTGATTTTAGATCATAGGATTGACTGTTTATTTTTCACTGAAACATGGCCGAGCACAGATGCACCAGCAGCTCTCACCAAGGCCTCCCCACCAAATTTTAACTCTGTTTTTCAGTTTAAAAGGATAAGAAAGGCAGTGGTAGTACCCTCGATAGCCTCTGACACACTGTCCACCAAGCAAATTTTAATTAATCACTTTTCAACCTTTGAGCACCATGTCTTTGTTTTTAACAACCCTCCAATTATTTGTCACTGTTTACAGACCATTAAAACAGTGTGTGGCTTTTATCGATGAGTATTCATCAATATTTCACACTTCTTATAGTATGATTTTAATTTCCAGTGATTTTAATCTGCACATAGACATCCAGTCTGATAAAATGTCTAAAGATTTTATGAACTTACTTAACTCCATGGATTTTATATAACATGTCGACTCACAACAGGGGACACACTCTGGACCTGGTCATTAGCCGTGGCCTGTCCACCAGTGTGTCCTCTGTTGCTGATTTGGTTGGATCTGACCACTTCTGTGTGTTTTTTAATGTCACCGGTTTTAACAAAAGGAAGACCTTGATGAGAACTGTGAGGAGGTGCTGTCTGACCCCTGAAGTGCACATTTATTGTAGTTTTACAGAAATACCCTCTAGTTCCTTTATCTACATCCTGTAATTTTATTGTTGAGACTGAGGTCAAGCTACAGCTTGGTAGTTAATAAAATACAGGAGCGCTGAAAGAAAATGGAGGAATAACAGTAAACCATTAATTATTCCTTGAACAGCTTCAAATACACAAGGCGGTCAGACAAGCAAGAAATGCATGTTTCACTAATATCATTTCTTCCCATAAAAATAATCCCAAACTGATCATTTAATCAACCCAGATTTTGACAGACACTCTGCCACAACTGACTCCTTGTGTGAACGTTTTGCAGAACACTTCAGAAGTAAAATTGATTTTTATCAGATCCAGTGTTTTACCTGTCCAGGAGACTGTTTTTGATAAGACTGACGATCCACCTTTACCCAGAGGTGGCAATCCCAGCACCAGAAAGTGAAAGTCCTGCCATGGATTCACTGAACCAGCCCATTTTGAACACAACACCTCATCCAGGTAGATCAGTGGAATCACCTGTGTTAAGTGAACAGGGGGAACCAATATATGGCAGGACTTTTTTTTTTTTTTAAACTTGTCTTGTCCTTCATCCTGACAGCACAATGGTCATCTGGTCCTTTTGGTGCTAAACACATTTGCTTTGCCAAAAGAAGCTTCATAAAGTATACAAGGCTTCCCTTGATATTCTACTGTCTTTATTCTGAGTTTAGTTGAATCACATTTCAATGCTGGACCTGACACGAGGAGACAGGGGGGAGGAGAAGAGAGGGGGAGGAGAGAAGAAAGGAGTGAAGGGGAAAGGAAGGAGAAGGTGGTGTAGACCCTCACAGACAATGTGACTAATACTAACAATAACAACCATGGAGAAAATTATAATGGAACAAGAACTAGAACCAGAACTGAGTAAAACTGGACAAAGAAAAAAACACAACGAAACTAAATAAATAGGACCTGTTAAATGACAGATATACCAGTCGGGCTTAGCCCCAGCACCAACCGAAGCCCAAGACGGCCACACCACCTACCGGAACCCCACCGCGGCCCGCCACCCCACCAGCAGCCACCACACCCCCGGCACATGCACACACACACATGCCCCCACACACACTAGTCCCAGCCCCATGTGTGTCCTGCAGCAGGCAGGTGGACAGCCAGCCCCAGCCCCCACCTCCAACCGCAGTCCATGTGAGGACACAGCCTGGGGCTAGCAGACCCCCCCCCCCCCAGCATCCAGGAAATGGGGGTGTGAAGAGACTCCCGCCCCCTCCTCCCCACCTATGGCATATGGCAGGACTTTTACTTTATGGAGCTGGGACTGCCACCTCTGCCTTTACCTAATGAGACACTGGACAGTTTGGCCCTGATTGATGCTGAGACATTTGGTAGGGTTTGTTTCCCAGGTAAAACCAACCAACTGCCTTTTAGACCCAATTCCCACATCACTTTTGAAGATATTTTATGGATCCTTTGAAGGCGAGCTTTTAAACATTGTGAATTGCTCTCTTCAGACAGGCACCTTCCCCACTGTCTTTAAAACGGCAGAGGTGAGGCCTCTTCTGAGGAAGAGCAATCTGGACCCAGACTATTTTAATAACTACAGACCCATATCCAACTGAGCTTTTTAAAGCAAAATTTAGGAGAAATTTGTTTTTAACCAACTGAATGATGTTATATAAAAATACCATTTCGGAGAAATATCAATTTGATTTTAGAACTGATCACAGTACAGAGACAACTCTGTTAAAGATCGTCAGTGATCTCAGGTGCAACTTGGATCCACATAAAATCTCAGTCTTGGTGTTGCTGGATCTGAGCGCTGCTTTTGATACAGTAGATAACCCAGTTCTTTTAAATAGACAGAGACACCTGGTTGGACTCTCTGGTACTGTTCTTAATTGGTTTCAATCTTACCTCACTGATGGGAAATTTTTGGTAAGTATGGATACTTGCTCTTCGGCAATCCATGAAATTAGATGTGGTGTGCCCCAAGGCTCAGTCTTAGGCCCCATACTTTTTAACTTATATATGCTTCCACTTGTGCATTGAATAACAATTGTGCCTCACAGCAAGAAGGTCCAAGGTTCGATTCCAACACCTGTTGGTGGGACCTTTCTGTGTGGAGTTTGCATGTTCTCCCTGTGTCTGCATGGGTTCTCTCCAGGTACTCTGGCTTCCTCCCACCAGCCAAAGACATGCACTGATAGGTTAATGGGTCAATTTAATTGCTCATAGGTGTGAATGTGAGAGTGATTGTTTGTCTCTATATGTTCAGCCCTGCAACGACCTGGCGACTTGTCCAGGGTGTACCCCGCTTCCGCCCTTAAGTAGCTGGGATAGGGTCCAAGTGACCCCCCTGACCCTAGTGAGGATAAAGCGGGTTCAGAAAATGAATGAATGCTTCACCAGGAGACATGACATCAACTTTCACAGCTATGCTGATGATACACAGCTGTACATCACCATGTCTCCTGAAGACACTGGGCCAGTTGATACCCTTTTAAACTATATCTTAGATATTAAAACCTGGATGGTAGAAAACGTCTTAGAGCTCAATCAGGGCAAAACTGAAGTTTTAGTTATCGATCCTGAGGCTACGAGACAGAAATTCTTACCAAAACTACAAGCGTGTTCTTTTAACCCATCTGAACAAGAAAAAACCTGGGCATTATCTTTGACTCTGAGCTCACTTTTATCCGACATATTAGATCTACTGTAAAAAAAAAAAAAAAAAAAAGGTTCTTATCATCTTAAGAACACAGCCAGAGTCTGTCCAGTTGTCTCTGGAGCCAACACAGAGATGCTGGTGCCTGCTTTTATCTCCAGTAGAATTGGCTACTGTAATACCCTGCTCTCTGGTCTTCCTAAAGATAGAACTTCACACTTCCAGCTGTTCCAGAACTCAGCCACTCATGTGCTGATGAAGACCAGAAGGTGGGCTCACATTACACTGGTTTTAAAAATCCCTGCATTGGCTCCCTGTGTGTTTCAGGATTGATTTTAAGGTCACTTTAATGGTTTTAAATGTATTAATGGTCTCACACCTTCATATCTTTTAGACCTGCTTTTGCCTTCTGAACCCTCATGGTTTCTGAGGTCCTCTGGCACTGGCCTTTGAATAGCTCCTAAAACAAACACTAAAACTCACAGTGAGGCAGCTTTTCAGTATGAGGGGCATAATAGTTACATTTTAAAACCAGGCTTAACCCCCACCTTTAAATTTGGCTTTAACTAATCCCCCTTTTTTGTCTGATATTTTCCCCTCCTATTTCTCTGTCAATGCTTCTGTTTTATCTTGTTAAAGTTCTATGTTTAAATCATATTTATAGATGTTTTATATTCATATTTTCTACCCAGTGGTTCTGTTTGATCTTTTTAATATTTTATATTTACATTCTCCAGCGTTTCATCAGTGGGGGCCCTCTGTGCTGGGGGGAGGCTGTGGGGGTCTCTTGGGGTCTGCTCCTCCCTGGTAGTTTGGCCCTCTCTCACCAGTCAGGATGCGGCTCCCGTTTGGTGGTCCTGGGTTGCCAGGGTCGGTGGCTGCCCCCCAGGTGCAGACGGCTCCCTATGATAGCACCTCCTCTTTTGCTTTCTGGTCCTCTCGTGCTCAGTCTCTTTATGTGCTGTTATTTGTACGTATCACTGGTGATATGAGTGGTGTAGTGCAGGTGTGTGTATGTGTGTGTGGTGGGGGTACTGTTTTTATATGTAAAGCACTTTGTGCTGCATTTTATTGTATGAAAAATTACTATAGAGATAAAGATTGATTGATTAATTGATTGACATACCCAGGGTGTGTCAGCTATGACACGTCCAGTCACACCTAATTTTTCTTCTTTTTTTGCTCCAGTGAATACATGTGACTGACTCTCCTTCTTCCCTGGAGTCTCTGTGCTTTATCTCCTCACAGGTTTTCCCAGGATCATCACAGGTTTTCCATGGACCAACTCTGAAGCTGTTGCTGTGGTCCTGCCCCTCTCCTGCCTTCATCATCATTACTCACTTATCCATACTCATCCATTCAATTGTGATAGCGTTTATCATATAGTTCCATAGATGTAATTATACAAACACCAGCTGATCTATCTACTGCTGTTCTACATCAGTATCTGTGCAACAGTTCCATCTTTTTGCCCCCCTCTCTCTCTTTACCTCTCCGACTCTTTTTCTCCTTCTTTACTCTCTCTTTTTTACTCCATCTGGTCAAGGCAGACGTCCATCCTCCAGGACTCAGAGTCTGAGTTTCTACCTGTTAAAGGTAGTTTTTCCTTCCACTGTCATCAGTCACTAGTGTTCGCTCCTGGAGGATTTTGTTGGTTTCTGTAGATTGACCTCAGAATCTGGTTTCCACTGGCTCCATATGTAAAGTGTCATGAAATAACTTTTGTTATGCTTCGTTGCTATATAAATAAATGTTTTTTTTAATCTGAGGTTTTAACTCTTTACTGTTCACTCGTAGAGACACTCTGAAAATCTAATTTCTCACTGTCCTCACTGAAACTGGTGATGTCACTGTCTTGGAATGTGTGTGGAAATGATCAAAAATAATCACTTGCCTGATAAAAGTTTAAAAAGTTAAAACACAGATACAGGTGCCAGGTCCACACATTTGCCATAGATAGTTACTCATAATAACATGGTGTATGGACTCTTGTCATACTATGGCACTTATTAACATGGTCTTACTGACTAATTAACTCATTATTTGTGGGCATATCCTACGACTACAGCCCCTCTGTAACGCTACAGAAGAGTAAGACCTTATAAAAAATGAATGAATGAATGTACATTTCATGAGAGTAGGTAAGGATGCTGTACATTAATTGTGATGTTGGTTCTATCTTACCTGTAGCCTGGGAGTACCCATGCTACCTTGCGCGTTCTTTTCGAACTGCTCGACAGCCTGGACCATGGCTGAAATCCTCGCATCAATCTGGGGGCCAATCACAGAATGAGGAGGGACGAAAGACGATGACGCGTACAATTCGACAAACGGAAGTTAGTAGTTTTCTTTCACGAATCCATCATGGCGGCAGCAGATGCAAAGCTATCTTTCGAAGGAGCTCTGGACAGTGTTCTAAATAGTTTAGAACGTAAGTTCACTTTAAAAGATGAACAGCGTTTCGCTTGCACAAACG
>JAQQZY010029074.1:0-11396 GCA_030068375.1 Ostorhinchus rueppellii | reverse complement strand
AAAATTTAATCGAAATCCGTCCATAACTTTTTGAGTTATTTTGTACACAGACAGACAGACAGACTACAAACAGATAAACGTTGGCAAAGTAATGCTACAAGGACCAATCGATTACATTTTGGTGAAGATCAAACACTACCTTGGCGGAGGTCTGCACTCTCGGAGTGCTTTTCTGGTTTATCTCTGTGGTTCTGAGGACATACTTTTCGGGCATTATATTATATTAGGTTAAACTGTTGACAGCAACAACACTGCATCACTATTGAATGTTGTGGACCTGGCTTTATACATGTATACAGTATTAGTATAGTATAGTATATATAGTATTAGTATGGTATAGTATAGAGTACTCACTGAGTGGAACGCTAGCTCACTGCTTATCTGATGTTTGGGCTCTTATTTTGAATGGGAGCTATTTCTGTAACAGATTATGTTTAGCATTCTAGCATTTTTATCCTCATGTTTACTGTGTCTGCACTGCATCATTACAGCAGTTCATGGACCTAGCCTGTTCAGATGTTTGTATAAAAGGACACTGGTAAGTATAAAACAGTATTTATTAGAGCAGATAACACCTGGAAAATATAGTGCACATACATATTGTGCAAAGTAGGTTTGAAAGTCACAAAATATAAACGGAGGATGCAGTTGAGGTCCTCATACCACAGGAAGTGATCTACTTTTTCAACCGAGGAACCAGAATGTTGGACCAGGGCTTTAATCTGCAGGTACTGGAAACACAGCTTCTGAACTCTGTCGGCTCTGTCCCACAAATCTGTGGAAGCTGTTCTCCTCCAGCTGGAAACTCATCTGTTTAAACACCTCAGCATTTTTGTATGTTTTATCGAGCATTGACTGGATGTGTGAATCCGACCAGATTTGGATAAAGCATTCGTTCTGAGCGTCCGATCAGATAGATCTGTTGAAGGGCGTGTAGTTGTTGTAGTAGTAGTATAGTCCAATATGCTCAGCATGTGGTGGACATATAAACATCAGCAATTGCACGAGTTCTCTTTTCTTTGTGGAGTGACAGGCAATGTGGCAAATAATTACACGTCATTGTTTACGTCTTTACGTGCCTGTTCACGGAAGTGGACTTTAGCAACCAGACTTTAGGGAAACGTGCTGGCCCACCTCTTCCAACCTGGCCGTTGCCCTAACCGTTCCAGGCTTTATCCGGGCTGTTTTTGCACTCAGACGAGGCACAAAGTCCGGGATCTGTGGCCAAGTGGACCTAGGTCTGGATCCAGGCCCCAGTGTGAGTAAGCCCTTAGAGGTGGTCTAACAAAGCCAGGTCTTCTGGAATTCAGCATATAATGGTTGTCAGGATTATTACACTCACACTTGCTGTCTGGATGGCTCAAACTTGGCCATCCGGGCCAACGTAAGTGTGAGTGCACCCTTAGTCTTTGTCTTCAATTACCATTATAACTGCGATTTGGGCCCAGCAGAAAATGATTTTGTCTATATGGTTCTTTATGAGCTATCTATTACACACATGAATGTTTCAGCACACACTCCAACATAGTTATTCATCCTGATGGGAAGAGTGAACAGAATAAATAGACAAGCTTTCCTCAAACATAACAGCCTTTTTAATAACCATCATACACTCAGCAGAGGGCAGAGGGGAATGACTGATACCAAAGCAGACCATAATATTATCTTAATGAGCACAAACTCTACAGGCTGCAGGAAAATGAGGCGCTGTTCAGAGGAGTGTATGGCTGTGTACAATATTCTCATATATAAGGTCCAGGTGGTGTGTTCCTGTCAGAGTTTCTGTGAAATGTTTATACAAGTCACAGTATGCGACTAAACTTCAGTAAGTGTGTGCATCTGCTTGAGGTACACCAACACAGATAAGAGCTCCTGAGAGTCCGTCTTGAGTGTGACTAATGAGTGTAAATCAGAGGTTTTTCTCAGATTATTTACAGAGATGGCAGATAGAGTCTGGGACCCTTGCACTGTTTAGGAACCCCCTGCACCATCCAGCGGAGATGCACAGAGACAAAGGAAGAGCAGCATGAGACCATAGGGGCCAGGGGGTGCACAGGGTGGCCTGGAGGTACGAGGACTGGGATAGAGAGGGGGCACACGTTTAACTCCCCATAAAGCCTACTTCTTCATGTTGATGTTCTGAACCAGCACCAGATGTGGGAGTATTTCCTGTTGGACTACATGACCACTGTTTTCTTTCGCGAGGCCAAACACATGACTAGAGGAGAAACAGTAAGCCAGAGTAAAAAATGGTGCAAAAAGCTGCAGAATATGTTGCCACAGCATAACAGATGGAAAGATGACACATTTTTAGTTTTGGTAAAACCGGTTCACAATACATTTGGGTTTTCACAAAGAAAACTGGAGGGAGTCCTATAGGGAAGCAAGTAACAATAAAGAGCTCCTTTTCACAGGCAGCCAAACACATACCTGATAGTTTGACTGGTGGAAAACAGAGTTTCCAAAATGAACCAAAAAGGTATGTGTGCAGTGTGGCACTTAAAACACAGGCAAAAAAAAAGAAAAAAGAAAAGCCAACTGTCTACAGAAGACTTTTCTTGCTGAAATTAAAATAGTTTAGAAGAATAAGCTCCAGTCCAGACATTTTCAAAATCCTGAAAAGCTCTATTGTGAACACATCCAGCCATAAAAATTCTGGCAGCGTAACTAAGGTTCACAAAGCTTGATGTGCCAACCATAATTCAGCACAGAAACAGGAAATACGGCCAACGTGAGTGCCAAACATAATTTTTACTTGAGAATAGGCAAGAATGGCACATTACAGGCCAAATATAATCAGACTTCAGAGCAGCGGTACAGTATATGGGACACTGACAAAATGTAAGACACTGGCATTCAGAAAAAAAAAAAAAAAAGGAGCCACACAAAAGCCTGTTCTCCATTACACAATCAAACAGCTCCAGTTGAGCCTTAGTGCTTAGCTTATCTCTGTCACTAAATTTCACTCAAAACAATTTTGTGATTCTTCAGGCATCTTGTCGCCAGATGCAGAATAAATGTCAGAGTGATGTTCTGTCAGCTGAGCTATGGGTTTGAACCCCGTGGGTTTACAGTAAAAGCCGGACTGGAAAGGTTCTAATTTTCAGCCTCTAATAAATAATAGTCACATGTTAAAAGGCACTGGTTTTGTACCTTGACTTAGCTTCAACAGTAACTTTGCTCTTTGTGTAATTGTTGGCATTAATCAAGTATTCTCAATATAGTTGTGTTTAAATGCAATAAAAACTCTTATGAGGTCTGCCAAAATAATATTCTATACCCATGCAACTTAGTACCTTCGTTATAAAATATTCCCAGTATAATATTTATGCTTTTACATCAGCTCTGCATCAACGCGACTTCACCCATAATATCAACACATGCATTTGTTGATTATTGCCCTTCACCCCAAAGCTTCAAAACTGTACTCCACAGTGTCTGTCACTCTCTGGAAATCACCTAAGATGGTAAATACACCTGAACCTCTTGGGCATTTTAACGTTCTTCTGAGTGCCTTGTTTGCAAGAACATCCATAAAACAAATCATGTTCTCAGTCTCATGCTATAAACAGTCTGAGCTGCTGCCCATTTCAACCTGATGTGTAGAAGTGGCAATTGAGGCTCAGCCATGATCAAAGTTGTGAACAATGCAAAAAGGTTAGGGGCCAGCAATGATTTAGTCCTCTTACTGGAAGATGACTTGCATTCTAGGTGCACAGGGTTACTCAGAGGCTAAGTGATGTCTGATGTCAGCATGGAGCTGAGTGGTGGCCTGCCTCAGCAGCTGGACAGCCTCATAAGTAATTTTACATGGATATAGGACACGGGAAGGCTGGGAGACTTTTATTTATGCACTCCAAGGAGGGAAGGACATGGGACTTTTATTTGTAGATGCGATGTAGGGCCCCTTCCAAGACATTACTGCACAGCAAAAGCAATTCAGAACAGCACAAAACTACACTGCAGTAGTTTGGAAGAGTTTTTTGTCCTTTTCAGTCAGTAAGTTTGTTAATGCAAATGCTGATATTTTCTTAATATAACAATGTCCTAATGAATAAAACACACATTTCTGAACTTAAAAGTACATGAACACTATTACACTATCTATCTGCGTTGTCTGTTTGAATAGATCTAATTCTATGCTTTACAGCCCACTTTTCAATTTGAAAAATGACCAAGTCAACACATTTGTCTAGTTTAAACAGCATATTACAACATATACACCAGTACAAAGCAAAAACAGTTACAAAAAAACTCAAATTAAATTCATTTTTGTTGACCCGTTTTGTGAAATCATAGGCTGATTTCATTAAATCGAACTACGCATAATATGATTCATTATATTGTGACATAAAACTAATGAGATAATAAAAAGGGCTAAATTCATTTTATACAAACATTACAATCTGCATTTGCATTTATTATAGTCCTTGTAAAATCACTAGTTGTGCAATCTGAGTAAAGGAATGAACATTTATCTGTATCAATATAGTGTACATACGTCTATTCATACATATATCATAAAAAATATTGTGTATGTATGAATGTTTTCCAACACTATGTATCACCAGTCAAAAATGCACATGATAAATTATGCAGATGCTCATATCTGACCCTCACTGAACAAAGATGTTGGAAAAAATGAATTAACATGCATGAGGTGTGTTGTAGTGAGTCAATACAACACAGCACGTTGTCTCCAGTGGAGCAAAATAATCATGCAAAATAGAAAATAATACAAAGTCATTTTAGCTTTTTGGATGTCATCCAAATACTAATTTAAAAAGCAAAGAAGATCCTCTAAACCATGAATACTTATTTGAAGTTAAATGACAAAAAACAAATTAATGTTGTGCTTTTTTCACTCCCCCAAATTAGACTAATCCAAATGATGAAAGCAATCAATTGTGTCTCATTGTGTCTCATTCCTCAGTGTTGTTAAAAACCCAGACTTCACCACAGGAAGAAAGACCCTGTCAACACATCTCATTTACACAGCATCACGGGCGCAAGCAATGTATATACACAGACCATGTGACACGGACATACATAATGTGCATGGGTACATACACAGATGAACAGATAAGCGCAGGTTTACAACGATGAAACCAAAGCTGTCTCACTAATTCCCTGCTAAGAGCAAAAAAACACCCAAAATAAACACTGGACTTCTCATAACCATAGACATATTCACACACATACACACAGTACGAGGGAATTTCATCATGCTATTGTGCTAAGAGAAAACTGAGGGGTCACGGTAAGGCGCTGAGAAACGGATTATTTTCTTTTTCTCTCTCTCTCTCTGGATGATCTTATCCTGTTGAGATGAAAATTAGCCAAGCTGGTTCGGTCTGTATGGGAGAACTCAGGGCCTGCAGCGTATAGATACAGCATTTTTTTTTTTTTTACTGATCTGCACAAACTCACCAGAGTGAGAATCTGCTCTGGTGAGAGAGTGGAAAAATTTCTCCTCTCCTAGTGAGAGTGAGTGGGCACTGGGACAGCAGATAGGTATTAATGCTAAGCGTTTTATGTTACTGGCTTTAGCTCGGTCTCATATGAGTGGAGCATGATGGATTGAGAACTCTGCTGGTGGTGCCGGTGGGCAGGATGGGAACTGTGTGGGGGCCGCGCTGAGGGGCTTGTGGGGCTTCGCGGAGTCTGGTCCTCTGCCAGTGGCGTATAAAGGTCCAGTGTGTGAGTGCCCCCTCTTCTCTCCCCGCTTCTCTCTTTCTCTCCCTCAGCAAAGACATTAAGTCAACAGCCTGTCAGTCAGCTTTAATGCTACACATTCTTCATACTTTCTTACATTTACTGTCACTCTCGATATTTTATGTTCCTGTCTATTCCTGCAGCTTTCTCTTCTTGTTTTCCATTTGTCTGAATAAACCCACATTGTCGCAGCCTTCTAGACTTAGAAGGGATAAAGTTCGGCTGTTTAGCATAAATGTGTGAAAGGAAACCACCATGTGTATATGCAGATGCTTGGCAGAGTGTGTGGGATGTGTGTGCGCATGGGTGTGTGTGACCTCCAACATATTACAACCTGCTTGTTACGAGAGACAAGACCTTCTTTACCTCATAGATTATAGGAGCTGAGGGACCACACCGCCCCTCCCTTTTAAACCCCCTTTTTTGCCAGATGCTAACCTGCACATTAGCTGCATATACGTGTGTTTGTGTGAGTGTTGCATGAGCATATTACTCGTCCATTACCTACGTGAGTCAGAGGAAGGCATAAAGGTGAACATGCATTAGGCCACTATATACTTCTGCATGTAATGACTTTATTTTTCGTGTGCCTACACATATTTTTATCCCCAACTTCAGCCCCCTTTGCCCCATTAACAAACAACAAAAGTTTTCTAAAGCAGCGTGTGTGCGAGTGTGTGAGTGTGTATGTGTGTGTGTGTGCGCGCACGCGCGCGCGCGAGAGTGTGTGTCATAGAGCCAACATGTGGTTCAGATTTCCTTTGTGGCCACATGGGCAAACATAGAGCAAGGCAGAGACTGTGGATCTCAACAGGAGGCGCTATGGCTCTACAGACACTGCAGCACAGCCATACACAAGTTATACGTTACATCTGATCAGCTTTTGTTTATGATATTTTTACTTCATGCAGATGTTTCATGTTATCATCCTTTAGTTTCAGTTAGTTAGTATGATATGCCAGAAAGATTTTATATAAATAAAAAAAGCTTTTTCAAAACTTTTATTTTGAAGAATGAAGTAGGTTTGATTCCATTTTAGTCTTAGTTTTTCACTCTTGTACACCATGGACCATTCAGATTCTGGGAAGTGATTTTGCCTGCAATGTTGCTTTGTTCATTGTACTATTTGTTCATTGTTTTTATTTAGTTTCATGGAGCCTTTTTTGAGTTACTTTTTGTAACTGGTGACAAAAAAAAAAGGCTGACAAATGGGAATTGGGATGTGTACTCCTTTGTTGGTGCTCAGGTTCCTACCCATGCCCATCTTGATTGGCAGCTTCTCCTTGCTGGCTGCTTCCACAAGTTGCCGACGAACCTCCATCACACCCTCCTTTTGCTTACTGGTCAGCATGGCCTCCCACAGTGACCGTGCTGTAGATGACCTAATAGATAGAATAATAACTCAGATTAGTCATGATGATTAAAAAACCTCCTGAAGTAGTGATTTTCAGCATCAACATGTAGAACAACTGTTGCTGTATTTGCTATTTGTTCAATGCATGTCACACAAAAGCACAACGTGATCGAGTGCTCGTCTCAGTGATACAGAGCCTTCTGGTCAGGGAGTCATGTCTCCCCTATGGGATCCCTCACAGGAAAAAGCACAAATTAGCAGAGGGAACATTCGGAATGTTCACAATCCACCTTAAATGTCTGTGTGCTAACATTCCTCAGGAGTGATCAGTGCTGTCCTTACATCAGTGACAGAGCAAATCTGGAGACCAAGACTCCTCTTGATACCATCTCAGTGCCTGTCTCAGTCCCTCGTCTCATTATCTGCTAGGTTATGAAACACACTGATCTAGATCTCTGCTGGGAGACTGAGGACAAGGCATGTGTGTAAGACTATTACCATCTGCCACAAGCAGTGAAAACAGCTTCAAGTCTTTCCAGTCAAGAATCAAAGAGTGTTGCTATGCAGCTTCATCATTATTAACTTTGCAGAGAGTGACAGATCATCTTATAAAACGGCCCCTGTACATGAATTCAAACTGTGATCATATTTTGTATATCTCTCTTGTGGTATCATCTCAAATTTCTTGCACTGTTAAAGACACTGACACTTTGGTGAAAAAAAAGGCATCAAAAGCACATGTCTGTGTCTTTGAATGAATTATCTTCTTCATACACCACGGAGTGACCAGAAACTGGAGTGAGAACGAGACAAAGAGGACAGAGCAGGAGAAGGAGAGGGAAGGTAGGAGGGAGCTCGTTGACAAATCCACTCTGTTTTTCTTTTCTTTCTTTTTTTTTCTTAACTTTTTTCTTCTCTCGCCTTTTCTCCTTTCTAACTGCTGCCATGTGTTTAATATCAGATGTAATCTGTTCCAGACCTTGGGCCTGGGCTGGATGGGGAGGAAAGGGGCTCACATTGGGACGCCCGCCATCTTCACACTAGAACCAGACACAAAGACCAGCAAACACAACTCAGCCCAAGACGAAAGTCAGATATAAAAAAAAAAAAAACTTACACATACGAACTACTCCACAAATATAAAAAAAAAAATAAAATAAAATAAAAATCATTAAGGTATTTTATAACAGTATGTTAATTTCTTCAAGTCTGTAGTAAGATATTAATGAAGGTGGATAAAGCTATTGACCAAGACTTATGACAAGGTGTAATTTCTGGAACCAATTCTTGAAGATCTTCAGAAAAACACAACCACTGGACATGATGTGTTACGCAAATCATGAAGTCCCAAATACTTGTCATAGTTGAAATACCAATAGTGTGACTTGACCAGGACATATGTGAGCAGTTGTGTGCGGACAGAGGCATGTGTATATATTTGCACAACCATGTGCATCTGTGTTTTCTAGGAGGATGGTGGGCGTTAGTCGAGTGTGGATAAAATATGGTTCTAATTTGGCTCTTTGCCCACCCAGCCCCCTACCAGTTGACTCCCCTGACGCTTTCTCTGGGCCATTTGGTCAAACGAAGGCAGGGGTTTGAAGCTGGCCACAGGGGTGAGGGGTGAGGTTTACACTGGCAGGGTGCGAGACAGGCTCTATAACCAGCCGGGGAACCTTGTTGAGTAACTATTCTACTATGGAAGACAGGGTGGGGGGTGTGGGTGAGTGGGGGGGCTTGTGTGCTTGAACATCTGTGTGGCTGGATGTGTGTGTTAAATGCTGTTTACCTGCTGCTGCAAAGGCTGTTCACACACAAACTGAAGGGGGCACTCTTACACTTACACTTACACACACACACACACCAACACACACACCCCCACACACACCACAGTTAATGTCCTCTAGTTTTCTTGGACAGGCTGAGTGGGTGTGTTGAGAATGCAGGCATTTGTACCCAAACTAAATTCCACTGATGTGTAACGAGTGTTGTACTATTAAATCGTAGTTAAGAATCAAATTCTGTAACTTGGAAAAAAAAAAAAAAAGATATACTCACAAAGTTAAAAATGAACACATATGTGTCCATTTAAGTGATGAAATACCTCTGACCATTGCCAAGTCATTAATGACTGTGGGGTGAGGAGGGGGATAGTGTTACTGGAAGTGTGTGATGCAGCAGAAAAGAATGGTTCTAACCATTCTGACTCAGGATTTCTACAATTTACTCTCCATCCTTAGGCCCCCTTTTTCTGTAGCTGAAAATGCATCAGTATGCACGCACACATTATAATGTTTATTTCTTTATTCTGCCTCCCTCATATACACATTAGTAATCATGTACAGTATCCACGACATGAATCAGATGTGAGTCATTTTACAAACATAAAAGAAGGCTGAAGCCTGAAGGATGTGAAACAAAAGGGTCTTTGAAGCCCCCTCCTCTCAAACAAAACCCATTATTTTTGGACTTTTTTGATCTCTTTTGATGAAAAAGTAAGTATTTTTCACCAAGTAATGTGCTGGGCATACACATCTCGGGTACGTGTACTTTACTTAAATTAGTCATTTTTAAGGTTGTGAGTACATAATTTTAGATTTTACATAAATAAAACATTCGAATGCTTCTTTTACTATACCAGGTAATTTTATTATCTTGTAGAAAGTGGTTAAAACCTTTGGAGTCTACCAAATAAAAAGTTAGGCTATTAAAATATGTTTCTCAAAAAGTGTCTTGCTTTAGTGATCATGAATAAAAGTGGTTTAGAGTTCAAGTATTTTAGAGGAACTGACTGAGTCTTATTTGACTTATATAGATTGATGAGAACACCACTGGTTGGAATATATCAACATCTGTACAACGCATCCACAAACGGCAGTATAGGTGTGTGTATATGAACAGAAACATCATACAATAAAGAGTAGAGAGAAGCCGCAGACTGCTAAACCAGACAATAATTCATTCCCCAGAGCAGACGATTCAGATGATCATTCTTCTTTCCAGGATTTTAGAAAGAAGAACAGACTAGTAGAATTGTGCAAGGTCAGCTGTGAGTTAATTTATGGCGTGTGTTTAATAAAGCAAAAAACACTGTCAATTTCCTGTAAACATCCCCATGTACAACACGACATGACACAGGACCGAGAAAAAAAGACTGGACCCAAACCAGACCTGGCCTTGAGTGTCCTGGCAAGATGGACAAATGGCATGTGAGGGGATTTATGGAGCGAAAAGCAAGGAGAGAGTGAGGAAGTGTAGAGAGGAGGAGGAGGAGGAGGAGGAGGAGGAGGAGGAAGAGAGAAGCCCAAAGTCAAGTACACAAAAATAAAATTTACATCAACAACTTTTCAAAACATCTCTACAGCACAGAGAGATTAATCAAATTCAGGAGAAGGTAGGAGAAGGTGAGAAAGGAAAGGATCCCGACGGGGGGAAAGATGCAGGATTCCCTTCCACTTCTCATGTTTCTCGGTTAGTTTACCATTTCAAAAGAAAGTCAGCAGTGGGGGCTCTTTGAAGGAAACCGGGCTGAAGGAAGTAAACTGCCATCTTTGGGTATGTTTTATCATCTTATGGAACAAAATGCACACACTCTCTTCCCAGAGCAGAGTGTGTTCTGTAGTAAAACTCAAATGTCAGAGTTACAAAAAGACTTACAAGACAGAAGAGCTTATATTATCTGCCTTGATGGGAACACAGAGTACAAGTTGTTCAGGTGAAAGTAATCTCCTTGATTGATGTACTGGGGGTTTCCGGAGGAGATGGGGATTCTACATGAAGGAGAAAACAGAATTAGGGAGCGGAGGAAACTGACATGTAGCATCAGAGATGGACCAGGGGACAAGTCAGCTCAGTGAAAAGATACTGTGAGGCTCAATCCTGTGATCTGATGTATTTTACAAGTAAAAACAATATGACATGAACTCTGTTTTGGAAACAATTAAAGGAATCAATGACCCCCAGGGGTGGATGGACGAGGAACTGGTTTTCTCCTGCATTTAACTTTTTCTTGTTTCGACAATAATCATAATGCCTTTTATGTACAGTTGTGCTCCTAAGTTTACATACCCTGACTGAATGATGTTCCAACATGACAATGACCCAAAACACAAGGCCAAGTCGACCTGTCATTGGCTACAGCAGAAAAAAAGTGAAGGTGAAGGAGTGACCATCACAGTCTTCTGACCACAATGTCATTGAGCCACTTTGGGGAGGGGTCAAACATGCAGTTCATGCAAGAAAACCCAAACTCTTAAAAGAACTGAAGGTGTTTTGACAAAAAGAATGTGCAGCTTTAGCATCTGAGAAAATAAAGAGCCTCATCCAC
>JAQQZY010029016.1:0-11398 GCA_030068375.1 Ostorhinchus rueppellii | reverse complement strand
CGCCTGACAACATCCCCAGTTGAGGTCAGCAGCTCCCCACCTCCACTGTACACAGTATTGGTGGCACACTGCTTTCCTCTCCTGAGGCGCCAGACGGTCAGCCAGAATTTCTTCGAGGCCGATCTATAGTCCTCCTCCATGGCCTCCCCGAACTCCTCCCAAACCCCAGTTTTTGCTTCCACAACTGCTCGGGCTCCAGCACTCTTGGCCTGCCGGTACCTGTCAGCTGCCTCAGGAGTCCAACTTGCCAACAAGGCTCGATAAGACTTCAGCTTGACGGCATCCCTTACTTCCGGTGTTTATACACACTAATTTTACCATTTGCACTAAAACACAAAGAATGTTTGTAGTTGTCATTATATGTAACTTACTACACTCAAATTGGGCTGAATGTGGCCCCTGAACTAAAATGACTTTGACATCTGTGCTACAGGGGGACCATGTCTTGCAGGATGGAAGGTGTTTAAAGACAGTTGTTACCTGTTTTCAAATGAGACAGGACAGTGGGCAGCAGCCAGACAGGACTGCAGAAACAGAGGAGCAGATCTGGTGATCATAAACAGCCAAGATGAACAGGTACACGTCCATTTATCATCTCTTCCAGCAGGTGCTACAGTTTGGTTTAGTTTTATTTCAGTTCCTTCTATAAGTTAAGTTTAGGTTTTATTTAGCTTCAGTGTAAACAAGGAAGGTTAATGTACAAAAACCAACCAGAATTTTTTTTTTTCCCGGACCAATCTGACAAATCTGACTATAACTACAATCCTTTTTCCATTTAGTTTGTGTTACAGTATTGATTGTTGTTTTAAATTAGTTTCCATGTTTTTGTGAAGATGAACAGGAACAGTGTCGCTGTATGTGAAAAAGCTGTAAAACTTTCTTTTGATTTAATTTCTCTTTGATAAATCTCTTTCACCAGCTCTACTGTGATCCGAGTGATATTTTGTTTTTTTAAGTGAAGTTATTCATTTTAAAACATTTCCCTGTGGTCTACATAAACTGCAACGCTGTGCGGCCATGGCTCAGGAGGTAGAGTGAGTCGTCCAATAACCAAATGGTTGGCAGTTTGAATCCCTCTATGTCCAAGTCAATCCGTTGTGTCCTTGGGCAAGACACTTCTCCCTCCTTGCCTCCAGTGCCACTTAAACTGGTGTATGAATGTTTTGCGGTGGTCGGAGGGCCTGTAGGCACGATTTGGCAGCCACGCTTCTGTCAGTCTGCTCCAGGTGTGGCTCCAAACGTAGTTTACCACCACCAGAGTATGAATACGAGAGTGAATGAATAGTGGATCAATAATATAAAGCGCTTTGAGTGTCAAGAAAAGCCCTATAAAAATCGAATCCTTTATTATTGTTTGTGTAGCACACACTACGTATGAGGGTGTCGGATTAGGCTGATATATACTTATAGATTAGTGTACAGTGGTCCGTTGTTTATCGCAGGGGTTATGTTCTAAAAATAGCCCACAATATGCGAAATCTACAAAATAAGAGTCATCTTTAATTTATACGATTATTTTATATGTTTTAAGGCTGTAAAAGCCCTCACCACACACTTCATACACTTTTTTTAGACAGGCATTAACATTTTGTTACATTTCTCTTGTTTTCACGCTCAAAGTTCAATTTTAATGATCAACCTATGAGGTTGGACACAAATTATTAAGTGACTCACTCGTATTCCACAGTTCCTCTGACCGTTCCTCTGCGAGACACTGCCCCGCTGTACTGACGTTTTCCGTTGTGGACAGTTAAAACCCTTTTTACATCCTTGTTCAAACTTATTGCTGCTGTCGCCCTTATGTTATTTTCCTCCTTCTTTATGTAACGAACCGAAGATTCATTTATTCCATAATGGCGCCTACAGCTGCATAACTTCTACCTTCCTTCAGCATGTCCACAAGTGGTTAGCATCTTTCTCTGCCTTTCAGGTGCGACCACAGGTGCCTTTGTCAGTGCAGAACATTTCGTTGGTATTCTGTATATGCATTCTTATAAACACACAGCACTTCAGAGTCACACTGACAGGATAGAACATTTATGTACATTTGGCCGAGCACATTCTGTACTGTACAGGAAACATGGCACAGAGGAGATTGACTGACAATGGTGCACAGTCCTTTAGCCAATCAGGATGCAGAACACAATGTGCATTTATACGCTGTTAAAAAAAAAAAAAACATGCAAAATTGCACTAAAAATAAATCTACGAAACAGTGAGACTGCAAAAGGTGAACCGCGATACAGCGAGGGACAACAGTATTGAAATTTATAAATTCTGGACCAGAAGGAATGACTGCTCCACAGGAGAAAAAAGTTGAATGAGACTCAGACAAAGGCTGAAATTTTTAATTGACGGCTTGTATTTATAGAAAAAGTTATAGAAAAATAAAATTAATTAATTTGAAATAAAAGCTCTCTATTTTTGGTACTGACAGTTCTCGGTAACAACCATTTTCACAATCACAGAGGTTACAATTTTCTTACCTTGGTGAACCCAATCGCAATCTAAATATACACAAAGTTACTCATTACTGAAATCACAGTTCACATGTAAATTCAATAAACATTTCATGGACCACAGTAAATCATTCACTTTCAACACAAAACCTTATTCTTAAAGGAATGGCTCCCAAAAAGAAACGAAACCCACACCAGTTCCACTTCCTGTGTGTTTGAATGTGTATATATAAGAAGTCCAAAGGATCCAATTGAATGTTGAAAAGTTCTCAGGGAGTGTGTGTGCGTGTGTGCGTGTGTGTGCGTGTGTGTGTGTGTGTGTGTGTGCGCGCGTCTGTGCTGGGAAGGGGCAGTTGGTGTATGATGTGGAAGGGTTTTCGTTGCGGTAGGCCTACCATTCAGCACTATGCAGTAATAGGATCTGAGAGATCGTCTACAGAGTTTGGCTCACCAACTGTTGAATGATCCAACGACGTAACCATGGTAGTTTGAAAATGTATACAAAAAAACCCTGACCTGCTGAAAGACAGTGTTATAAAACATCATAAGTTATCTAACATTCAGTTTTCACAATCTGACTGTAATTGTACATGTTGTAACTTAATACATGACAACAGATGAAAATAACACAATGGGTAACACAGTGATGTTCTACTTCTGTCTAATGCACTTCTGCTGCATTACTTCACATAACATCACATTCACATGTTAAATAAGTCTTGTTTCTTCAAGGCACTGAGAAAATGCAGTAAAAAAATAAAATGAAATCACATATTGATTACTTATAGGAAAATATATATGTTTTACAGTGTAAATATTTAAATATAAGTGCAAAGTACCACATTGGTCCGAGTATAAGACTACCCCGATTTTCAACATTTGCATTCAGAAAAAAAGATTTTCAGACCAGATCTTATTTTTAAAAACAATTTATTTGAAAATTAAAAATACAAATAAATTGAATTGAACACCTGTTGTATAAATAAATATAATCATAATTAACATAACATAGCCTATTTATTGGAATGAGACTTTTCAAAATAAAGTGTTTCCCAAGGGTGAACTATGTACAGTTTGATTAAAAATGAAAATTGATTTACAATAAAGTAATATTTATAATTTGTTCTTAACATTTTTAATTAACAGAGAAAATGCAGGCTAACCCTAACCCTTTTTAACAAAATTTTTGCCAAACTAAAACTCTCCAAACTTCTCCTCCGTCTCCTATTCCACACACACGTCCTCCGTCCCGTTGTGTTATCTCTCATTGTCACTGTCATCACTCCCCTGCTCCTCCCAGAGTACATCACCCTCACTGCCAAGGCATTTGAGATGCAGCAGTTTTTAAAGCCGCGGATGATGCTCTGTGAGGAAACTGCATCCCATGCCTTCAGGATCCATTCATACAGCAGATGGACTAACGGCTTCTGAATCTTCCCAGTCGGTATAAGCGAGTGGTTTCCCAACAGGAACCTCTGTGTATGATGGCCCTTTTCCACAGCACGTTTTCGTAATGGCTCTACTCCAATATGGCCCTTTTCCACTGGGGGTTGGACCTGGGACCCGTTATGATTTTTCGTACCCGTTTCAGAGGTGGGTCTAGCCGTGCCGAGCTGGCACTAAAACGTCACGTGAACAGTGCTGTCCACTGATTGGGCAGAGGAAATGTTGTCATACGCATGACGAAGCTCGGATCTTAAATAATCACCCACACAGACCGCCGTCTGTCTAGGCATTTTCAGTAACAAACTACAGCGCAAATAACAGCAGCAGTACCGCATCCAGTGCCTCCGTTGTTTACTGACCATGGTGTGACACTGCCGGAAAAAAACAGCGTGGCTGTGTCGACTCCACCCGCTTCAACTAGTCCTGACTAGTAATGGCTAGCAGTGGAAACACAACCTGCCAATCCGACAAGTGGGTAGAGTCGTGTTGAGCCGAAGCGTGCCGAGTAGAGTCGTGTGGGGTTCGCAGTGAAAAAGCACCATAACACTTTCACAGGTTGTTCTTGAACGGCTTGTTGACCACAACATCTAACACCTGTAGCTGGCTTGTCCCCCCCCAACACACACACACACACACACACACACACACACACACACACATCTCTGGTACAATCACAAGATGGCAGTTCATCTCCCGCACCTGACGTTTTACTGGCTCAGTAGTCAGGTGTCCATGGAACGAATCCAGAACCAACATGTTCCTTTTGAGCCCCTTTTCACTAAATGATCAGACTTTCTCTCCATCTTTAAACACCGCTAGGCTAGTTGCAAAGGATGCTTGGCTACTTCTAACACTTGCACGACAGGTTTTTTTTTCACCATCTGGAGCTGGAGTGTGTAGTAATGACATTTAAAGGGACAGTCAAACAATTAGAGCTACACTTTGAATACTAGACCCCGAATGTGATAAGAGATGACTTTTTCTGATCTATTTCATTGGAAAAAAGGTTGTCTTATATTCGGACCAATACGGTAGTTGTGACTGTTAAGCACGAGTAACAGTTCACTAGAAAATACGGTAAAAATAATAAAATACATATTCAGATTTCAATCACTTGAAGGAAAAATTGAGTTTTACATGCAAAATAGGTGTAACCGTTAAGTACAAGTATCAGTTAGCTCACCAATTCACATGAGGGACAGAGCGGAGGCACAAAATGGCGCTGCTCCAAAGCCCCGGATTTCTTCAACAAAGAAAAGTACACATAGAGAACCAAAAGAATGAATTTCTTAACCTTTCACTTTTCAGACCATAAATGAATAAAATAATATTTAGTTAACTATGAAAAGGCATCTTAATGTACCTTACTGCGGGTTACGGTGAAGTTTATCCCTCAGGATGGGAAAAAACACAGCAAAGCGCTCAGTTAATGGTTTCAAAAAAGAGTTTTCTCACTGCCGACGCCGATCTTACAGGCCGCTCTGACCTGTAGATTTCAACATTTTTTAGTTTTTTCATTTTATTTCTCGCTCTTTTCTCCGTGTCCACACTGTAACATTTAGAGCTCCCGGGCTACAAGGAAAAGAAATTGACAAAGACGGAAGGTTCCAGAGAAAAGGGGCGGGACAATGCGCTGGTTTACAACAGCTCATAGGTCAGGAGCTGTGTATCAATCAATTTCTGAGGAAGTTACCTCTTTGGTTACTGAACAAGTTTTGTCTAGTATTAATAGTGGTGTATAACGATCAGAAACATAACTTTATGACATTTTAGTGCATAAGTTGTTATATCATATCATACTATATTATATGGGTTACACTTGGGTCTGAATTCCTCAATAATTAAACACCACAGGTCCCCCCCCTCCAGGTTGTTTGGCTGTGCTGCTCCGTCCCATTCAACCAACAACTGAACATTTTAGGTAATCATCTCAAAGTCTGGACATATTTTCAGTTTTTACTACAGCTGCGGATGATGATAAACAATTATGTCCTACTCTGAGAAATGTCTGAAGTCTGGACCTGATATGTGCAAATGTCATGACGTCAATAGTTGTAGATGTAACTAATTATGAAGGAATTAAAACAGGTGGTACAAATCCACTCAACTTTGACCAAAATGAATATAAAGATAGTTTTGCAGCACTTGGAGGGTTCAAATTTTATGAACTATTAGGGTCTTAAAATATAAATAAATGAACCAAAGACTAATAAGTGGGTTTAACAAAATATGAGCCCTTCAAGAGTAAAGTCACATGGTCATAAAAACAAGACTTTTCTACACACTTAACCCTCCCAAACCCCTTGCTGTCACCAGATCTGTGTCCATATACAATATAGCACTGTAGATATTAATAAAATTACATATGAGTAGTACATAGACACATCCATCTGAAGTTGTTAAATGCCTGGTACATACATTGCTGGATTGTCAAAAAGGTTAAAAGTGCTGTAAAGACTTTCTGCATGATCTCGTGTGTGTGTCGATGGACAGATATATCAAGAACTTTACAACTTTTTTGTATTTTTATGTTTAAAATGTTGTAAGTCTGAGTTTTCCTGGTGACAGTAGAAGCAAAGAAGTAAAAATTGAAAGAGAAATAGATAAAGCAGCCACTTTGTCAAAGTCTAACTCAATTATAACATGTAAGTTGAACTAAAGCAGATGTTGATGACATAAACTAACTGTTTAAAGTTCAGTTAAACTACTGGATCTGCACAATAATGTCATTATCTTTGAGTTTATCATCAACACTTATTTCACACAGATTCCTGACAGAGAAGAGTGATTAAAAAGTAGGTCAGTCTACATGTTTATCAGGGGATTTTTTTTTAAACCCCTTGTAGATTATTGTTGTGAATTCACCTTAATACTCCACTGTTGTTTGTGAAAGTACATGTTACCTGGTTTATCTGTGATCCATGATGTTCATGGATCAATTTAAAAGGCCTGTTTCAGTATCAGTGTCATTCATTTCAGATCATTCTACTGATTTTTGGGTAATTTTTGATCAATAGTAGCATCACTAAAATAATTGGCATGCCTGGGACTGGAAAATGTGTTTATGAAACCTCACTATTATGAAAATTATGCCTAATGTAACTCATTTATATCATCACTACTGAACGTTAAATTCAGATTAAATCTGCACTTCATTCAGCTTCTGCTTAAAAACAACAACACATAATTTAGAATTTAATTATATTTATATAATTGTAATAAATTTAATCAATAGGGGATTAAAGAAAGTTGCAAGTATTTGGATTAGATTTCTATTTGCACCATTAAAACATACACATCTGTTTTTTTGTGGCATCTGTTTGATGTAACAGAACTTCATCTCAAGCTTCAAGCAGAACTATTGGATTGGTTTGAACGATCTGGATCAGGAGGGAACCTGGAAATGGGTTGATGGATCTCTGGTCACTCTAAAGTAAGTCAACTGTTAAGAGTTGAGAGAACTGTTAATTACTTGTTTATGAGCAAAAAAAAAAAAAGTTTATTTTTTGTAGAGGTAGTGTTATGTTTTTTTTTTTTTTTTTAATTCTTCCACATACATTTGTATTTTACTGAATGAAACTTATTTTTAAGGTTTGATTATTTTTCCTGAATTGCCTTTTTATTTTCAGTATTATTATTATTATTATTATTATTATTATTATTATTATTATTATTATTATTATTATTATTATTATTATCAGTACCGTTGTGTGTCGTGTTTCTCTGGTCATGTGGTAAATGAGGCCCTTATGTTTATAAACGACACATGAATAATTAGATAAATGACTGACAGTGTTCTCGAGGTTATCTTCCAACATCGTACGTATTTGTTCATTTTGTGTCTTTCTTCCTCAGTTCAAGGTATGAGACAAAATATTTCCAGTGTTTCCCACTAGTGCATAATTCTGTCCATCTGTCTGTCTGTACAGGTTCTGGCGTTCAGATCAGCCTGACAACGGTAATAATGATCCACAGTGGGGTGAGGAAGACTGTGTACATGTCACCGATTCAGGCCTGTGGAACGACCTCTCATGTTCTCACCCATTTCCCTGGATCTGTGAGAAACGTTGCTTCAACTAATTATTTTACAACTTTTGTAAGATCATATTCAATTATACTTTACTCATATCTTATTGTAAATGAGCAATGAATCCTAAATGCCTCCCTTAAAAAAAAAAAAAAAACAAAACTGGTGAAAAATGTACACACATGAAAACTACTAAAAAAAATCATCACGTCAACATTTTTTCTTAATTTCCCCCCCCCTCCAAATTACTATTATTATTATTAATTTATTTTTTTTTAATCTCTTACACATCTTCCCCCCTGCTCAAAACTACAAAACATTCAACAGTTTTCAGGATTTTAATCCTTTAAATGCCATTTTAATCATTTGAATTCTGAGTGACTTATTACAAAAAAGCACAAAACAATTTGAATATTTTCCATAAAATAAATAGTAAGTGGATGAAACATTGGTGGTTCTTATTGTAGGCAGATGCATGAAATTCTTGCATTTTTTTATATTATATTATGACCACCAGGGGGGGCCAAATATGATGTGCTTATGTGTGTGTGTAAAATAGTTTTTAAATCGTCATCTGATTCATTAGTGTTATATATTTTATATATGTATGGTTTAATAGTAGTAGTAATTTTGCCATCCATTTAACAGAACATGATACATACATACATTCATTCATTCATTCATTCATCTTCTATACCCGCTTTATCCTCACTATGGTCACATGGAGCCTATCCCAGCTACTTAAGGGCGAAGGCGGGGTACACCCTGGACAAGTCGCCAGTTCATCACAGGGCTGACATCCATTGATAGGTTAATTGGTTCATCTAAATTGCCCATAGGTGTGAATGTGAACGTGATTGTTTGTCTCTATATGTCAGCTTATTTATGCCTACCCTATTTACAAAAAAGAAAATTGCAGAAACAAAACAGGATAACAAGATGGTGCAGCTTTAAACAATAATATAAACAAAACAATCTGAGTGAAATCTTAGACTCATACTGACAGTTGTCTTACTTTAGCCTAATATTTTATTATATTTATGGAATACCTTGGCTTTAAACAGCCTTTTAAATATAGTTCAAAAGCACCTATAAAGAAGAAAGATCCAGTTATTACAGATATACATTTGTCTTTTGTGTTGGTTCTTGCCTTTGATTTGTTGAGCATACAGGTTCCTCTAAGGTTCTACTGGGACTGTGTTACGACCAGATCGTTATTAAAAGGAAGTAACATAAAACCTCCAGATGTTTAGGGTGATATTGAGTTACTTATTAATAAAGGTAAAGCGTTTCCTCCTTGTGATTAACAAAAAGGGTGAGGCAAGTAAAAGGAGTGCTGTAAAAAAGAACAAAAAGAGACTCTAACCTAGAGCTATGAAGCACTAACTATAAGAAAAACCAAAAGTCTGTTTTATACCTACTCTAAAAATAACAAAAATACAATACTAACACCACTCAGCTTACTAATGAGGCTAACAGAAAAGTCTCTAAGTGTATGCAAAATGTTAAACAAAAATAATTCCTCAAGATCACAGTTTCACAAAGAACCAGAATCACAAAGCGTAACAAGGGCAGCTGGCCGATGAGCTCTGGGCTTCTGGCTCTTTTATAGCCATGTGGCAGATCATCTTAGGGGTGGCGTCCTCTGGTTGGTCGGTCATCTCTCCAGGTGGACGGTGTCTCAGCATCTGATGACACACATAGCCACACACACAGCTCCCAAAATACGGCTGCAGCTGCAACAGACTGTCTGAGAACAGCTCCTGTCTGCAGGAGGAAGGAGGTTGTGTGCATTATAGATACAGCAGTGTGAAGGTGAACCACATCGAATCATTTCAGAATATTTGCACAGATGAAAAGTGAATTAGTTGGTGCAAATTAATCCGTCTGATGTACAATAATATAATGTATGTGATGAACATTTATAGTGTGGTGTGAACATTTAGTCTAAACTGTAACATCTGTGAAAGCTTCAACAACAGAACATATGAAATACAGTATGAACGAATTACAAACAGAAACATGTTGAAACTTTCACAGATGTTACACTTTGCACAATAAATGTTCACACTAATGAATCAGAAGTTGATTTAGAAACCATTTGCATTTTCATAATGGAATGTTATTTTTTAGACTAAAACAGAATAAAAATTTGTAGTTGTCATTATTTTCAGGCATCATGTAATAATATTTTTTTTCACAATAAACCAAGAACATTCTGCAGGTCATTACATTTAGGCTGAATGTGGAACCTGAACTAAAAACCAGTTCAACACCACTGACTGTTAATGTCTTCAGTTTAATTTGAGCACTTTGTAAATTCATCCCAGGGCCTGATTGGAGCCTTTGGAGACCAGTTTATTTTTTTTTATACCCTAGATCTACATGATTGTTGCTTCTTCATTCCTTTGATTTTCTTCTTTTTTTTTTTTAAGTGAATTCATCAGTATGTGTATTTAGTTTGACCACTTTCTAATATCCAGGGATGTGTTGATGACAGATTTTGAGATCGTGGATCCCAGGAAGAAGCACGAGCAGTGAAGGAGGACAAATGAACTGGGATGTTTGTGCATTATTGTATCGACTACAACGCTGTCATCATAATATATATGCAGCTTGTGATGTTGAAAATTAAAGCATCTCTTATACAAATAAAACTAAGTCTTTTTTTTTTTAATTCCTAAATGACGCTCAAAAGTATTTCATTAGCGTGATGGTATTTTACTCCATCTATCTATCTATTGATTGGTTTTTGTTTTGTTCTTTATGCTGCACATTTTCTTGCCCTTTCACTTCTTATTTGCTTGACAGATGAAAACAAACAAGGGAGATAAGAAAATGTAGGTTTTTCCAATTAGGAGAATATCTGTATGTGCAAACTATTCAACTGGGAAATCCGAGACCTCACTTTTTGAAAATATTTAGGTTTAAGGTTGATTAACATTTTGGATTGACCTAGAGCTGTGCAGGTGTTCAATGGACAGACTGGACCAATAGGAGCAGATCCAGTCTGAAGGGGGCGCCACAGGATGATGGAAGAACTGGATCTGGTCAGGGGAGACGGTCCCCTGTGAGCTGTTTACATTCCAATATTATCTATTGCTTCTTCCATGTTGATCCAAATGTATTATAATGGTCTGTTGAATAGTCCCACCCCCCCACACACAACATTTAGGCATTAGTTCATCACATAAGTCTTTACATGCAGAATGTTTGATCAAGTTGTCATAATAAGTCAAGTATATTTGTATATATTTCCTTTTTTTTTTTTTTTTCTAAATCTGTCCTGAATTGGTAAACTGCTCCCAGGTGAGTTTTGACTTTCTCTGATGAAGGAAAACATGTGAAGCATTAGATCAGGGGTGGGCGACTCCTGTCCTCGAGGACTAGTGTCCTGCATGTTTTAGATGTTTCCCTCTTCCATCACACCTGGAAGTCATTCCATCATGATCAGGCTTCCATAGAG